>RBNI01002348.1:0-18790 GCA_003990745.1 Jimgerdemannia flammicorona | reverse complement strand
GAAATAAGAGGGGTATTTATACAAAATATAATTCAATGGTTGCTAAGATATAAAGCTAAATATAAATTCCAATAACTAAAACTACTAAGTTCCAAGGCTGGCATTATTTGGTATCACAACAAAATGCCAGTGCTGGCATTATCTGGTATTACATGAGAATACCAGTAGTGGCATTATCCAGTGTAACAAAGAACTTAGAACAGAAAGTTCAGGACTAGGGGGGCTTCATCATCATCATCATCATCATTACTGAAGGAGATGAGATCTGCAAATTCGTCATACAGGTCACGCATTTCACGTACTTTGCATGCTACAGATATGTCATGTGTCTTGCATATGTCGAAGTCGCGTGGGATGACATCATCGATGATGTCATCACATTTGGCAGTGGCGGGAAAATCGGGAACAAGATCTGGAGCTCTCCAGTCTATGAGGTTCTCTTCTACAAAATAGGGGACAAATGTGGGGTCTTGGGGGGATCTAACCCGGATGCTTGGGCCTTGGAATACTGAGATCAATCCTTGCAGGAATTGGTCTGGGTTGTCCTGAAGGATGGGATGCCAGAAGTCTTCTACTTCTTCGCTGTTGAGGGTAATAGTGGACTGGGCTTCTGTGGCTACTCTGGCTTCTAGTGCATTGATATGGCGGGATGACAGGTCTCTGAAATCTGAGACTCTAACATACTCCAAGTTAGAGATCGATCATGGTACATGCCTGAAGATCTGATGGATCTTCTTAGCTATCCTCGTTTCACGTATGTCCATGGGGGTAGCATCTCATAGCTCTTGGGTGCTGGCCTGTGGGAACTCCCAGCAGAGGAGGTTTCCTATTTCATACTCCTACCACATTTGGAGGCATTCAGTAGCAATGGTGATCCTTGTTTCCATTTCACAGCGGTAGAGGATAAAGTGATAGGGGTCTGCAGTGCCCAGGTAGACACTAGGAGTCCTTGTTGAGCGGGTCCTCATGGCTCTTCTGATGTCTTGGAACATCCTTTCTTCGACTGAGGTACCTTGGTGGTTCCTTGACCTTGAGGTTTGGCGGGTGGCAGGCATTTCATTTATGGTAAGTCTTTGAGCTATTTTGGGATTGGTGGTTGGTTGCTGCTACTACGGTTCCTTGATCCTTCTTTTATATTCTTCAGGATGCTTGTGCTGTGGTCACAATGACTCATGGTTGGTTATTATTGCTTATCTTGTATGTCGTATGATCTTCTCGTACTCCGATCTGGTGGCTTTGTAAGGAAAGGCTGTCTCCTGTGCTGATGTCATCATTCTGGGGTCACCGTTACAATGTATCTCTTTGAGCTATTTTAGATCTATCAGAATTACCAGTTTTAGCTACTTTCTTTTAAAGAAATTAGAACTATTACAGTCTGTATATATAATTTAATAATAAGTCAATTTTAAAACTCTATCAAAATATATAACTAAATAATTTTAATTAAATAGAGTTATTAGTATGAGAGAGTTGGGCAATTGTAAGAGGGTTGCTTTTTAGAGTAACTGTTATGTAATTAGTTCTGGAAGAGTTTTCTGAAAGTTCTAGATATTCTGAAAGACTGTTTTCTTATGGTCAGAATCAATTTTATATGGAGTATGTTCTCTATGCTTATTGATTTCTAGATTGGATTGATGTTTCAACTAAAGTCCTTTTTCAGACTAGTTCTGGATATTTAGGATTTTCCATATTTTAGAAAGTTCAAGAAACTAAGACCAGCTTAGTTGAATTGGTATATCACTGCAGACAATACCCAATTAGGAAATTTTATAATGTGGTTAAGAGTGGGACCTAACAGGGAACAGATTTACTTAAGAGTGGTTTATGGGTTATTAAATAGGTTTATTTGCTATTCATGATATTGTTATACTAAGAGTAGTTGTATGAAGAGATATTGTGAAGAAGTGTTCAGAAATATTCTTATGTGTTCAAGTCTAAGATTCTGAGGTCTAGGAGAGGGGGTATTTATACTAGTGAGAGGCTATCTGAACTATACTAAATATGGGTATAGTACTTAGTACCTTGCTGAGTTGGAATGCAGTCATATAGTATAAGTGTGATCTGATATGTTAAGAGATCGTCTGACTGCTGAGTTAGTTCACAGTCATGTCATACAAGGCTAATCTAACTATACTATGATTGCTAAGCTATTTATAGATTTAGATGCTGTCTGGTTAGTCTTTAATGACATCACTATTGATAACATTATCTCTGGCAAAGTCTGAGCAGTTTTCTGACTTTTGACATCATCAGTTTCAAGGTATCATTACTTCTATCTCTTGCAATATTAAGGCTGTCCTTGGTGGTGGTGGTTGTACAAGGATAACAGGTCTTGGTTCTCTTTTTTTTTGGTCTGTTGGTACATTTGCAAGGACTGGCCATCCTTGTCTAGGGCAAGAGCTCCCAATGTCACAGCTAAGAGTTTGAACCTCTCGGAAATGATATTTTCTATAATCTGAGGCAATTTCTAGTAGTAATATCTGTCATATGGATGGCTTGAGATTGGTTTTAATGATGTTGGCTTTTTTGAGTTCAGATGAAGCATCCGTCATTCTCCAATAGAGGTGACATAGATAGGTTCAAATGTGTTTTGCTTCTGCTAAGTAATGAGGTCTTGTATAGTTGTGGTGTATCTTAGTCTTAAGTTTGATAAGTACAGTTTATGAACTCTTGATAGATGAGATAGGGTCCTTCTTGTCTCAGTTTGAGTTTGGTACTTTTAGTTTCCTTTTGTAATAGTACAGTATACTAAACTAGTTATAGAGGTTCAGAGTCAGTCTTATGGTTGTAAGAGGATTGCTTTTTAGGGTAACTATTATATAGTTCTGGAAGGGTTTTCTGGAAGTTCTGGAATCTCTGGAAGACTGTTTTCTTATGGTCAAGATCAATTTCATATAGAGTACATCCTCTATACTTATTGATTTTAAGATCAGATTGATGTCTCGACCAAAGTCCTTTTTCAGACTAGTTCTGGATGTTCAGGATTTTCTGTATTTCAGGAAGTTCAAGAAACTAAGACCAGCTTAGTTGAATTGGTGTATTGCTGCAGACAATACCCAATTAGGAAATTTCGTGATGGGGTTAGGAGTGGGACCTAATGGGGAGCAGATTTACTTAAGAGTAGTTTGTGGGTTATTAAATAGGTTTATTTACTATTTATGATATTGCTATACTAGGAGTAGTTATATAAAGGGATATTGTGGAGAAGTATTCAGGAATGTTCTTATATATTCGAGTCTGAGATTCTGAGGTCTAGGGGAGGGGGTATTTATACTAGTAAGAGGCTATTTGGACTATGCTGAATATAGATATAGCACTTAGTACCTTACTGAGTTGAAATACAGTCATATAGTATAAGTGTGATCTGATATGTCAAGAGATCGTCTGACTGCTGAGTCAGTTCACAGTCATATCGTATAAGGTTAATCTAACTATACTATGACTGCTAAGCTATTTATAGGTTTAGATGCTGTCTGGGTAGTCTTTGATGACATCACTATTGATGACATCATCTCTGATAAAGTAGTCATCTAGGAAGAGTTGTTCATGGATTACTTCTCCTTGTTCACTGAAGTAATAATATATTGGAACTTCATCACCATCCTACAGGATAGCATCATCTGTCTCATATACTGAATAAGGCATTAGTGGGTAAAGGAGGGGTGTATCATCTTCGCTTTCATTGGATTCACTGTCTGCATACCTTCTATAGGTTACAGCACTATGAGTTGCAGGGTTGTAGTAAGCTGGCAGCTGTGGTTCATATTATTCATACTCAGATGGCAGAGTTGTTGGTTCAATCTTGAGAGTTGTCTGAAGATATAGGTTGTGTTCTCCAGTCTCTTCATTGTAGTTGAAGTAATCAGAAGTAAATGCAGATTGGTATTCATGTCAGTGGTCATTGTCCCAGTAGGTCTCATAGGCAGTTATGAACTGTTGCAAGTTTATTGGTAAGGTTGGCAGTGTGATCAGAGTTAGCAGAGATTCTTGGCTTGAGGTCATATCAGTGTCAGAGAGATTGTTGTCTTCTGCTTCATCTTTATCAAATTGGATTATATCGTAGATGTCCTTTATGGCATATCCAACTTGAGGCATTTGCAGAATATAGTCATTGGGATGGGGGAAGGTTCTGTCTGTGGTCTGAATATATTCAAGATACTTGTGGTTGAGTTCTTGTATCATGTTGTCAATTTGGCCATAAAACAGAATAGTAACCATTTCACTAGTAGTAACTCAGAGACAGGAAATAAAGGTGCTGTACTTGTAGAAGAGTTCTCTATGTTTGCAGATGATGAGCTTCTGGTGTTGAGATATCTGAATAATGTCTGTATCATAGTGGTGTTTGACCATGTCTTCTAGAAGGCGGCTAATCTGGTAGTAGCTTGAGATTTGTCCAATCTGGTGGGCCTCATTGAGCATATTCAGGGCATTCTATTGGGCTTCTATGAAATAGAGGGGTGCTAGACTATGGATATTCATAAGGGGCAGAGGGGGTGTGGCTTGGTTGACAATGGTATTCCAAATGTCAGTGTGGATATGGTTGTAGATCTTGATAGTCATGTTTGTATATGTTCAGAAGTTGTGGTTGTTGTTTGTTTTGGTTCTCTGTTTCGACACATCTTGGTGTCCAGTATATATGTATTTGGTCCTGATTGGTAAGATTCCATTTGTGTGAATCTTGTGTTCTGTGACTTCGTGTTGACTCAGCTTTGTATACTGTGACTTTGGTTTGACTCAGCTTTGTGATCTTATAGATGATTTCCAGATTTGTTCAGAGGTTACAGGTAATTTCAGTGGCTTGTTCAGAGGATGATGTGTGATTTCGGTGGCTTGGAGGTTATGTGCTTACAACTCTCTCCTTCTTAGCTTTCGACATCCTCATCAGGGCCTTCTAATTTTGTTCTAGTGTTGTTACACCATTTGGGAGATCAAAAGTCCAGTAAAGTCCATTTTTTTCAGAAAGTAGCATGCCCATAGTACAGTTGTCTAATGCATTAGATTCATATGTTAAAGGGTCATATATTCAATACCATGCACTAGAAGTGATTCTGATATCATTTACTGCTGGAGAATTTCCTTTAAGGAATCTTCTTAAATGTCTACACCTCATTTCCCACCAGTGGTATGGGGAGAATAGGCTGGCTTTCAGTTTTGCTATTTTTCTAGAGGGTCAGTATTCTTTTGTCTTGACTTGCTGAGTTCTTGATTTTGTTCATGATAATTATACTATTCAGAAGGTAATATGTGATATGTACTGATAGGTATTAGAGTATTCAGATTTCAGTTGTTCAAGGAATCATATTCCTGAACTAAGTCAGTAGCATTCTGGAGATTGGTCTTGGGTTCCCATGTTGTATTATAGATCAGATAACCTTTCTATTTGATAAAGTACTCAGGGTAGTTCTTATGGCTACATTTGTTGAGGATTTGTTCAACTTTGTATTCTTCCTGGTCATTAATAATGATAGGTGCAGGTGGTTCAGTAGTTTGGTTTGGGAATAGTTTATCATTATTTTTGTTATATCACTTGAGATGTTGGACATTGAAGACTGGGTAAATCTTAATGATATCTGGTAGCATCAATTTGTAGGAGGTCAGAGAGACTTGTGCAATGACTTCAAATAGTCCAATGAACTTACTGTTCAGCTTTGTAGATAGTCTGTACTTGAGGTTATCAACTCAGTATCCTCAGATGTCTAGTAGAACTTTTTCTCCAATATTAAAGGTTTCTTCTCAGTGGTGTTGGTTAATATACTGTAACTGTTGTTCTTGAGCTTGTGCTAAATTCTCAATTGCGATCTGGCTTAGATTGCACATTCAGAGTAGGAATTCTTCAACGGCTTTGACTGTAGAGGATTCTTCAGTGGTTCGGATAAGTGTCAAAGGGGTGTTTGGGTTTTGTCTAGTGTTGGTAAAGAATGGAGTCATCAAGTCCTTCGGGACTGCTGACACTTGAAAAAATTGGAATGATACAGAGAAGATTAGCATGGCCCCTGCACAAGGATGACACTATTTTCCTAAGTAGATAGCCCTATATGGGCAAGTAAAGAATGGAGTCATTCTAAGAGAGGCTTGCTTGCTGTTATTATAGACAAACTCGACTGTAGTGAGGTGTTCATGCCAATCATCTTGTCTGTAGGAGATATAATTTCTTAGCATTTGTTCTAAAGTTTGATTCATTCTTTCAGTTTGGCCATCAGTTTCAGAGTGAAAGGCTGTGGATAGTGCAAGTTTTGTTCCAAGGTGTGCATGGAGGGCTTTCCAAAAATAGCTGGTAAATTTTGAGTCTCAGTCACTAATAAAGATCTTAGGAAGACCATGATAGTGGAAGATATTGTCAAACAAGAGCATAGCTATGTCTGGTGCTGTTGTAGTGGTAGTGGTTGGTACAAAGTAGGCTTGTTTGCTGAGATAGTCTACAAAGACAACAATTGCATCTTTCTCATTCTTAGTTCAGGGTAGTTGTACAATGAAGTCCATAGAGATTTGTTCCCAATTAGTAGATGATACTGGGATAGAGTGGAGTAGGCCAGGTTTTGCTAGTGTTGAGGACTTGTTGCATTGGCAGGCATCATAGAAAGTGATGTAGGTCTTGAGCTAATCTGCCATGTGGGGCCAATAGAAGTTTTGGGAGATAACTTCATAGCATTTGTCAAATTCTAAATGTCTGGCTATAGGTGTATCATAACATTCAAATAGGATAGTTCTTTGGAGGTCTCGGTTGTTTGAGACATATAGTCTATCCTTGTAGTAAATTGCATTATCCTTTAGTTGGTATTGATGGTACTGGGTATGCTTATCAGCATTATCACTATTCAGAATTTCTCAGAGTGCTTGAGCTTCCTTATCATTAGCACATGCTGTGATAATTTATTCCATAATAGTGTTGGTAACCAAGGTGAGAGTTTGGATAACTTCTTCAATAGGTGGTCTGGAGATTGCATTGGCAACAATGTTTTCCTTGCCAGGGCGATACTGAATTTCATAGTTGAAGTTGGTGAGAACTTTCATCTATCTGGCTTGCTTCTGAGAAAGGGTAGTCTGTATCTTGATATTGACTAATGACTTGTAGTCAGTCAATACAGTAAAGTGTGCTCCTTCTAGGTATGGTCGCCATTTGATCAGAGTGTTTACAATGGCTAACATTTCCTTCTCGTGAGTTACGTAGTTGATTTCAGCATCATTGAACTTACAGGAATGATAGGCCACAGAGTGTCCTTCTTGCATGAGTACTGCTCCAAGAGCTAGGTCAGAGGTATCAGTAGTAACTTCGCATAGTAGAGCAGGGTTTGCTGCTTGAAGTACTAGGGTAGTTATCAAGGTATCTTTCAGTGCTTGAAAGGCTGTATCTTGTTCAGGTCCCCAATTTGCAAGATTGTTGAAGTCTTTCTCTTGTTTTATGGTCCAGAGCTATTCTCCTTTCTTGTTATACTTGGTCATTTGGGTAAGAGCAGTAGCGATTTTGGCGAAGTTGGCAACAAATCATCTGTAATAGTTTGCTAATCTCAGGAATGACTATAGGTCCTTCAGCTTCTTGGGTCTGGGCCAATTCTTGATTGCAGAGATTTTGCTGGGGTCCACTTTGATTCCATTTAGGGTGACAATGTGTCCAAGAAATTAAATTTCCTTCAGGAGGAATTCATATTTGCTGAGTTTTACAAAGAGTTGGTTTTCTCAGAGTTTCAGTAGTACTAGTTCAAGGTGTTCAAGGTGTTCCTCCAGGGTTTTGCTGAAGACTAGGATGTCATCAATGTAGACAACAACAAATTTATCTAGGTATGAGTGCAGGATGATATTCATCAGGATCTGGAAGGTTGCAGGAGTATTAGTTAAGCCAAAGGGTATAACCAGGAATTCAAAATGTCTATAGCAGGTTCAGAAGGCTGTCTTGTAGATGTCTTCTTCTTTCGTGGCAATTTGCCAGTAACTATTTTGTAGGTCAAAAGAGCTCATGAATTGTGGATTAGTAAGCCTGTCAAATATTTCATCAATTTTGGATAATGGGTAATAGTTCTTGATGGTCTGTTCATTGAGGTCACAATAATCAATACACATTTACAGATCTCCTCCTTTCTTTACAATGAAGAGGACTGGTGCACCATAGGGTGATACACTGAGTCTGATGAATTCTTATTCTAGGAGTTTGTCAATTTTCTTCTTGAGTACATCAATTTCTCTCAGAGACATGTGGTAGATCAATTTGAAGACTGGCTTGGCATCTGGAATGGTCTTGATGGCATGGTCTACTGCTTGTTTGAGAGGTAGGCCTTTCAGAAGTTTCTTTGGAAATATGTCTCAGAATTTCTGGAGTAGTGGTCTGATATGACTGTCAACCTTAGAAAAGTCTTCTTCAGAGTTCTCAGGTTCTTCTTTGGATGGGTGGATGGAGATGGCAAAGAGAGGGCATTTCTTGACTAATTTCTTGAGTTGTAGCTTATTAATATGAGTGATTTTTGGTCCAGGGTTACTAGAGTTGAGTGGGTCCTTTTCACCTTGCAGTTTAAAGTTGTAGCATCCTTTCTTGATGGTCAGAGAATGGTTTACCCAATCAATCATAGGGTTTTCTTGTTTTAACCATGGAGTTCCAAGGATTATTTCATTGTCGAGAAGTGGTACAATCTGGAGGGTAATATATACTCAATAGTTACCAATTCGGAAGAGTAGGTTGCAGACTTCCTTGCTAATGACATGTGAGGTTCTATCAGCTGTGGCAACTGCTTGAGTTTGTTGTACCAGAGAGGTGAAGACCTTGAGTCTGTTGGCTGTTTCTTCATTGATGAAGTTGCCTGAGGCACTACTGTCTATCATAATCTTGACAGGTGCTCAGTTGACAAAAGCTTGAAGTGTAAGTAGTTTGTCTGATCCAATAGTGGTGATTTTGGTTGTAGGAGCTTTCCTTCTGTTGGTTCTTCTTTGAGCCAATTCATTGACACAAGAGAAGCAATCATCAATTATTCAGAAAGAGTACATTCCAATGCTATGGGGACATCAGCCACTTGGTACATATCTGTCTTCAATTTTCTTATAGAATTGTTCTTCTTTGTTCATGGTAGGTTGGGCTGGGGCTTTGTTTGATGAGCTAAATCCTTTGGATCCTCAGATGGTAGGTAGTAGTTCAGGGACTTCCTTAACTGTCAGAGTTGACTTGATTTTCTCAAATAGGATCTGGACAATGCAGAAACCTATGGGAATCTTGAAGGGTATCCATCTGTGGTTTTGGATAAGGACAATAATTTCACCTGTATAATCTTCATCAATGACTCCTCCTTCTACTGAGAGTTCTTTCAATGCTAGGCTGCTGCAACAGCATATTCTTCCAACATATCCTTCAGGAATTTGGATGCTGATTCCCATATAGATTTGCTTGACTTCTTGGTTGAAGACTGTAGCTTCTTCAGCTGCATACAGGTCATATCCAGCTGCTTTTTGACTTCCTTTGATTGGGGCCTTGGCAGTTTGTCTTAACTTGACAAAGTCTAGTATTCTGGTGGTTGGGTTATTGAGGTGGTGCAGAGTGGTAACAGTTGCTCATGTTGCTGTTTGGGGTTTTCAGTTGGAGCAGGCACTGGCTATGTATCCTGTCTTTTGGTAGTAGAAACATGCTCTGCTTCTTCAAAGTTCATTTCTTTCTCCTTTGGTGAGTTTATTGAAGGTACTCGGCTGGGTGGGTTTGTGATTTCTGAGTGTCCATAAGGTGGATGTGAAGGGAGCTCAGGATACTTCATGCTTGGGTTCTTCTTTCTTGGTCCAAGTCTTTTCCTTGTTATTGAATTGTCTTTGGGGCAGAATTGGTCCAGCTGTTAGAATTTGCTTGACCATGGTCTTGATTCTTGCCAGGCACCATTGTTGGTGATCACAACCAACTAGGTGGCCTTGTTCTCAGATTTTTCTAGTAAGCCATTTAGGCAGGGCATTGAATAAATGATCTGCTCTTATACCATTTTGTGCTTCATCATTGGTAATATATCCTAGGCCAATAGTATTCAGAAGTGATTTGAGTTTTGTACAGAAGGTTTTGAATTCTTCTTTGTTATATATATTAAATTTGAGGTTATGGAGTTTTACTCGAGATTCAGCAATTATGGTTTCACTGCAGTATTGAGCAATTATGAGTTGTTTGAGTCCAGGAGCTGCAGGATGGGCTCCATATCCTGGGACATTGTTTGCTACATTCTGAGCAACTACTGTAGGTCAGGTGTCCTATGTGAGGAGTTTTTCAGGAAGGGTTTGCCACCATTCTTTGGCAGGTCCTTGGAAGAATGTAACAACTCAGCAGACATAGGCTATAGTGGTAGCAAAGAGTTGTTCCAGAGTGTGGTCTTGATTGTTTGTCAGAAGGCAGTCAGCAACTTGCTCATTAGTCTACTGATTGGCTTCAAAGTTGGTATCAACTATACTAATGAAGCTTTGGACTTCTTGTGCAGTACCATTGAAGGTAGGTAGGCTCAGATTTTTGGTTGGTTAGGTCTGTTTGGCTAAGGTAGTAATGGTTGCTGCCATTATGGCTACCTGGGCTGTGAGGTCTAGAATTTGTTGGTTCACCATGTTGTTTACTGGAGGTGGTTGGACTGCTGGTAGTGGTGTTACTGATACTACTTGAGGTACTGGTGCAGAGTGTGAGGGTGTTTTTTGAGTCTGTGTAAGTTGCTGGAGTAATAGTTGTGGGTCTGGAGTAAGGGTTCGATAGATAGCTGTCTGTTACTGTGTAGGTGTATTCTGTTCTGATGGAGGTGCATCTCCTTCAGTAGTGTATCCAGGATCAAATTCACTGAGATACTCCTCCTTCTCTTCAGTTTGGTCCTTGTGTAATTGGGTTTGCTCAGCATTAAAGTAGACAGAATTAGTTGTATATCTGATTTCAGATAGACTTAATTCAAAGTCAAGTTCTGGTTCAGTATTGGTTTTAGGTTCAGGTAGAGCTGTAGCTGGGCCTGCTTCTGGTTCAGGGTCAGATTGTTGATGAAGAGTTTCTCTTGCTTCTTTCTTAAGGATATGCCAGGCCTTGCTGTTCTGAAATCAGTAGTATAATGTGGTCTTGGTCCTGGTATGGTAAAAGTCAGTAGAGTTAAGCCACTTGGCTACAGAGACTTGGGCTTCATGAGGAACTAAGGCTAGAAAGACTGCTGATGGTTGTCCTAGGTTACTTGGATTTATGGAGCTGACAAAACTCTTGTTGAGAAGAGTAAAGAAGACTTCTATAAGACCTTCTTTGTCCTGACTTGCTGGGTGTAGTATAAGGAGTTCAGTAAATAGAGTTTTGCCTATTTGCTGATTTAATCAGAGTACTTCTTTCTTTGAATGAAGTTTGTCCCACTTGTTGCAGGTGTGGAGGTCAAATTGTCCTTGTACATCAGGTTCAATTCTCTCCAGATTGTTAGATGGTTCAGGATAAATTCCAGTTCAGAGGTTGGGCTTTATACCAACTTATAGGAATTCGCAGAAGGGTTTATAGTGGAGTAAGCAAGCATCTTGAAGTGGAATTGGATTGTAAACCACTGCTACATATCAAGTTGTAAGAGGATTGCTTTTTAGAGTAACTGTTACATAGTTCTGGAAGGGTTTTCTGGAAGTTCTGGAATCTCTGGAAGACTGTTTTCTTATAGTCAAGATCAATTTCATATAGAGTACATCCTCTATACTTATCTAGTTCTAGATGTTCAGAATTTTCCATATTTCAGGAAGTTCAAGAAACTAAGACCGGCTTAGTTGAATTGGTATATTGCTGCAGACAATACTCAATTAGGAAATTTCATGATGGTGTTAGGAGTGGGACTTAATGAAGAGTGAATTTACTTAAGAGTGGTTTATGAGTTATTAAATAGGTTTATTTTCTATTCATGATATTGCTATACTAGGAGTAGTTGTGTAAAGGGATATTGTGGGGAAGTATTCAGAAATGTTCTTGTATGTTTGAGTCTGAGATTCTGAGGTCTGGGGGAGGGGGTATTTATACTAGTAAGAGGCTATCTGGACTATGTTGAATATAGATGTAGCACTTAGTGCCTTGTTGAGTCAGAATGCAGTCATATAGTACAAGTGTGATCTAATATGTCAAGAGATCATCTGACTGCTGAGTCAGTTCACAGTTATATCATATAAGATTAATCTAACTATGCTATGACTGCTAAGCTATTTATAGGTTTAGACACTGTCTGGGTAGTCTTTGATGACATCACCATCAATGACATCATCTCTGATAAAGTAGTTATCTAGGAAGAGTGGTTTGCAGATTACTTCTCCTTATTCACTGAGGTAATAATACATTAGAACTTCATCACTGTCCCACAGGATAGCATCATCTGTCTCATATGCTGGATAAGGCATTGGTGGGTGAAGGAGGGGTACATCATCTTTGCTTTCATCAGATTTGCTGTCTGTATACCTTCTATAGGTTACAGTACTATGAGTCGCAGGGTTGTAGTAAGCTGGCAGCTATGGTTTATGTTGTTCATACTTGGGTGGTGGAGTTGTTGGTTCAATCTCAAGGGTTGTCTGAAGGTATAGGTTGTGTTCTCTGGTCTCTTCATTATAGTTGAAGTAATCGAGGATAAATGCAGGTTAGTATTTATACCAGTGGTCATTGTCCCAGTAGGTCTTGTAGGTGGTTATGAACTATTGCAAGTTCATCAGCAAGGTTGGCAGTATGATCAGATTTGGCAGAGATTCTTGGCTTGAGGTCATATCAGCATCAGAGAGATCATTGTCTTCTGCTTTATCTTCATCAAATCGGATTATATTATAAATATCCTTTATAGTGTATCCAACTTGAGGCATTTGCAGGATATGGTCGTTGAGATGGGGGAAGGTTCTGTCTGTGGTCTGAACATATTCAAGATACTTGTGGTTGAGTTCTTGTATCATGTTATTGATTTGGCCATAGGATAGAGTAGCAACCATTTCACTGGTAGTAACTCGAAGGTGGGGAATAAAAGTGCTGTACTCATAGAAGAGTTCTCTATGTTTGCAGGTGATGAGCTTCTGGTATTGAGATATCTGGGTAATGTCTGTATTATGGTAGTGTTCGACCATATCTTCTAGGAGGTAGCCAATCTGGTAGTAGCTTGAGATTTGTCTGATCTGGTGGGCCTCATTGAGCATGTTCAGGGCATTCCATTGAGCTTCTATAAAATAGAGGGGTGCTAGGCTATGGATATTCATAAGGGGCAGAGGGGGTGTGGCTCAGTTGACAATGGTATTCCAAATGTCAGCACAGATGCAGTTGTAGATCTCAGTGGTCATATTTGTGTATGTTCAGAAGTTGTGGTTGTTGTTTGTTTTGGTTCTCTGTTTTGATATATCTCAGTACCTAGTATATATGCATTTGGTCCTGATTGGTAAGATTCCGTTTGTGTGAATCTTGTATTCCATGACTTTGTATTGACTCAGCTTTGTATGCTGTGACTTTGGTTTGACTCAGCTTCGTAATCTTACAGGTGATTTCCAGATTTGTTTGGAGATTGCAGGTGATTTCAGTAGCTTGTTCAGAGGGTGATGTGTGATTTTGGTGGCTTGGAGGTTGTGTGCTTATAATGGTTATAGTACTTCTTCTGATATTCTTATGTCTTGACAGTAGGTTCTCATGTTTGCTAGTATATTTTGTATAACCAGATGATCTCTTCAGTAACTTGTTTTGTAGTCTTGCATGTGGTTTCCAAATTAGTTCTGAGGATGACATACAATTTTGGTGGCTTGGAGGTTGTGTGCTTACAACTCTCCCCTTCTTAGCTTTCGACATCCTCATCAGGGCCTTCTAATTTGTTCTAGTGTTATTGTACCATTTGGATGATTCTTGTGGCTATGTTTGTTGAGGATTTGTTCAACTTCGTACTCTTCTTGGTCATTGATAATAACAGGTACAGGTAGTTCTGTAGTTTGGTTCAGAAATATGTCTCAGACCTTCTGGAATAGTGGTCTGACATAGCTGTCAACTTTGGAAAAGTCTTCTTCAGAGTTCTTGGATTCTTCTTTGGATGGGCAGATGGAGATAGCAAAGAGAGGGCATTTCTTGGCCAATTTCTTGAGCTGTAGCTTATTGATGTGGGTGATCTTTAGTCCAGGATTGCTAGAACTGAGTGGGTCCTTTTTATCTTGCAGTTTGAAGTTGTGGCATCCTTTCTTGATGGTCAGAGAATGGTTTATCCAATCAATCATGGGGTTTTCTTGTTTTAACCATAGAGTCCCAAGGATGATTTTATTGTCCAGAAGTGGTATGATCTAGAGAGTAATATATACTCAGTAGTTGCCAATTCAGAAGAGTAGATTGCGGACTTCCTTGCTAATGACATAGGAGGTTCCATCAGCTATGGCAACTACTTGAGTTTGTTGTACTGGAGAGGTGAAGACCTTGAGTCTGTTGGCTGTTTCTTCATTGATAAAGTTGTCTGAGGCACCACTGTCTATCATAATCTTGACAGGTGCTCAGTTGATAAAAGCTTGAAGTATAAGTAGTTTGTCTGATCCAATAGTGGTGATTTCAGTTGTAAGAGCTTTCCTTCTATTGGTTCTTCTTTGAGCCAGTTCATTGATACAAAAGAAGCAATTATCAATTATTCAGAAAGAGTACATTCCAATATCATGGGGGCATCAGCCACTTGATACATATTCATCTTCGATTTTCTTGTAGAATTGTTCTTCTTTGTTTGTGATAGGTTGGTCTGAGGCCTTGTTTGATGAGCCAAATCCTTTAGATCCTTGAATAGTGGGCAGTAGTTCAGGAACTTCTTTGACTATCAGAGTTGACTCAATTTTCTTGAATAGAATCTGGGTAATACAGAAACCAATGGGGATCTTGAAGAGTGTCCAACTATGGTTTCAGATGAGGACAATAATTTCACCTGTATAATCTTTGTCAATGACTCCTCCTTCTACTGAGAGTCCTTTTAATGCTAGACTACTGCGACAGCATATTCTTCCAACATGTCCTTCTGGGATTTGGATGCTGATTTCTGTGTAGACTTGCTTAACTTCTCAGTTGGAAACTGTAGCTTCTTTGGCTACATACAGGTCATATTCAGCTGCCTTTTGACTTCCTTTGGTTGGGGCCTTAGCAGTTTGTCTTAACTTGACAAAGTCCAGTATTCTGGTAGTCAGGTTATTGAGGTGGTGCAGATAGTAATAGTTGCTTGTATTACTGTTTGGAGTTTTCGATTGTGGCAGGCACTGGCCATGTGTCCTGTCTTTTGGCAGTAGAAGTATGCTCTGCTTCTTCGAAGTTCATTCCTTTCTCCTTCAGTAAGTTTCTTGAAGGTACTCAGCTAGATGGGTTTATGATTTCTGGGTATTTAAGAGGTGGATGTAGAGGGAGCTTAGGATGCTTCTTGCTTGGGTTCTTCTTTCTTGGTTTAAGTCTTTTCCTTATTGTTGAATTGTCTTCAGGGCAGAATTAGTCCAGCTGTTAGGATTCACTTGACCATAGTCTTGATTCTTACCAGGTACCATTGTTGGTGATCACAACCAACTGAGTGGCCTTGTTCTTGGATTTTTCTAGTAAGTCATTCAGGTAGGGCATCAAATAAATGGTCTGCTCTTATACCATTTCATGCTTCATCATTGGCAATATATCTTAGGCCAATAGTGTTCAGGAGTGACTCGAGTTTTGTATAGAAGGTTTTGAATTCTTCCTTGCCATGTACATTGAATTTGAGGTTGTGGAGTTTTACTCGAGATTTGGCAATCATGGTTTTGCTGTAGTATTGAGCAATCATGAGTTGTTTGAGTCTAGGGGCTGCAGAATGGGCTCTATATTCTGGGGTATTATTTGCTGCATTCTGAGTGACTACTGTAGGTCAGGTGTCCCATGTGAGGGGTTTTTCAGGAAGAGTTTGCCACCATTCTTCAGCAGGTCCTCGGAAGAATATAACAACTTAGCAGACATAGGCTGTAGTGATAGCAAAGAGTTATTCCAGAGTGTGGTCTTGATTGTTTGTCAGAAGACAGTCAGCAACTCGCTTATTGGTCTATTGATTGGCTTCAAAGTTGGTATCAACTATACTAATAAAGCTTTGGACTTCTTATGCAGTACCATTGAAGATAGGTAGGCTTAGATTTTTGGTAGGTTGGGTCTGTTCAGCTAAGGTAGTAATGGTTGCTGCCATTATCGCTATCTGAGCTGTGAGGTCTAGAATCTGTTGGTTCACTATGTTGTTTACCAGAGGTGGTTAGACTATTGGTAGTAGTGTTACTGATACTACTTGAGGTACTGGTGCAGAGTGTGATGGAGTTCTTTAGGTCTGTGTAAGTTGCTGGAGTAGTAGTTGTGGGTCTGGAGTAAGGGCTCGATAGATAGCTGTTTGTTGCTGTATAGGTGTATTCTGGCCTGATAGAGATGTATCTCCTTCAGTAGTGTATCTAGGATCAAATTCACTGAGATACTCCTCCTCCTCTTCAGTTTGGTCCTCATGTAATTGGGTTTACTCAGCATCAAAGTAGACAGAATCAGTTGTATATCTGATTTCAGATGGGCTTAATTCAAAGTCAAGTTCTGGTTTGGTATTGGTTTCAGATTCAGGTAGGGCTGTAGCTGGGCCTGCTTCTGGTTCAGAGTCAGGTTGTTAACAGAGAGTTTCTCTTGCTTCTTTCTTAAGAATATGGTAGGTCTTGCAATTCTGAAATTGGTAGTATAATGTGGTCTTGGTTCTGGTATAGTGAAAGTCAGTAGAGTTGAGCCACTTGACTATAGAGGCTTGGGCTTCATGAGGGACTAAGGCTAGAAAGACTGCTAATGGTTGTCCTAGGTCACTCAGGTTTGTGGAGCTGACAAAACTCTTATTGAGAAGAGTAAAGAAGACTTCTATAAGACCTTCTTCATCTTGACTTGCAGAGGGTAGAGCAAGAAGTTTGGTGAATAGAGTTTTGCCTATTTGCTGATTTAACTGGAGTATTTCTTTCTTTGAATGAAGTTTGTCCTACTTGTTGTAAGTATGGAGGTCAAATTGTCCTTATGTCAGGTTCAATTCTCTCCAGATTATCAGATGGTTCAGGATAAATTCCAGTTCAGAGGTTGGGCTTTATATCAATTTGTAGGAATTCTCAGAAGGGTTTTGTAGTGGGGTGAGGAAGCATCTTGAAGCAGAATTGGATTGTAAACTACTGCTACCAAGTTGTAAGAGGGTTGCTTTTTAGGGTAACTGTTATGTAGTTCTGGAAGAGTTTTCTGGAAGTTCAGGATATTCTAGAAGACTGTTTTCTTATGGTCAGGATCAATTTCATATAGAGTATATATGTCCTTTATGCTTATTGATTTCTAGATTGGGTTGATATCTTAACCAAAGTCCTTTTTTGGACTAGTTCTGGATGTTTAGAATTTTCCATATTTCAGAAAGTTCAAGAAACTAAGACCAGCTTAGTTGAATTGGCATATCACTGCAGACAATACCCAATTAGGAAATTTCATGATGTAGTTAGAAGTGGGATCTAACAGAGAGCAGATTTACTTAAGAGTAGTTTGTGGGTTATTAAATAGGTTTATTTGCTATTCATGATATTGTTATACTAAGAGTAGTTGTATAAAGGGATATTGTGGAGAAGTATTTAGAAATGTTCTTATGTGTTTGAGTCTGAGATTCTGAGGTCTGGGAGAGGGGGTATTTATACTAGTGAGGGGCTATCTGGACTATCTGGACTATACTAAATATGTGTGTAGCACTTAGTACCTTACTGAGTCAGAATACAGTAATATAGTATAAGTGTGATCTGACATGTTAAGAGATCATCTGATGCTGAGTCAGTTTACAGTCACATCATATAAGACTAATCTAACTATACTATGATTGCTAAGCTATTTATAGATTTAGATGCTGTCTGGTTAGTCTTTGATGATATCACTATTGATGATATCATCTCTGACAAAGTCTGAGCAGTTTTCTGATTTCTGATATCATCAGTTTCAAGATGTCATCACTTCTATCTCTTGTAAGATTAAGGCTATTCTTGGTGGCAGTGGTTGTACAAGGATAACAAGTCTTGGTTCTCTTTTTTTTTTGGCCTATTGGTACATTTGTAAGGACTGGCCATCCTTGTTTAGGGCAAGGGCTCCCAATATCACAGCTGAGAGTTCAAACCTCTTAGAAATGATATTTTCTGTAATCTGAGGCAATTTCTAGTAGTAATATCTATCATGTAGATGGCTTGAGATTGGTTTCGATGATGTTGGCTTTCTTGAGTTTTAATGAAGCATCTGTTATTCTCCAATAGAGGTGATATAGATAGAGTGAACAGAGTTGTTTAAATGCATTTTGCTTCTGCTAAGTAATGAGGTCTTGTATAGTCATAGTATATCTTGATCTTAAGTTTGATAAGTGCAGTTCATGAACTCTTAATAGATGAGATAGGGTCTTTCTTGTCTTGGTTTGAGTTTGGTACTTTCAGTTTTTTTTTGTAATAGTACAATATATCAAACTAATTATAGAGGTTCAGAGTTAGTCTTATGGTTGTAGTACTTCTTCTGGTATTCTTGTGTCTTGGTGGTAGGTTCTTATATTTGCTGACATATTTTGTGTAACCAGATGATCTCTTCAGTAACTTGTTTTATAGTCTTGCATATGGTTTCTAAATTGGTTCTGAGGATGATATGTAATTTTGGTGGCTTGGAGGTTGTGTGCTTATAGCAATTATATTTTAGGAAATAACTATCTCACTATAGCTTAGAAGTTGATTTTATTTATTTTATATTCTTTTTAATTTTATCTAAATATCTTTCTCATATATTAATATATATATTCAAAATTGAATCACTATATATCTTGAACTTCTGGCTGTATAATATATAAAATTGTCTGAGTTTAGTAAGATT
>RBNI01002347.1:0-18792 GCA_003990745.1 Jimgerdemannia flammicorona | reverse complement strand
GTTTCACTTACACACACTTCCTTGCAAGCAATCTAAGAGATAACAAGACAGTTAAAGATAAGAAGTTTGAGGACTATAAGACCTTGGGAAGGCACTCCAATAAGAACTTGCTTATAACAAACTTGAGTTAGTCTAAGAGATATATCTTGAAGAGAATCTGATATATTTGAAGGACTCAGTGACCACTACGTGACAATACTTAATATAATATATAGCTAAATTATAGTAACTAATTTGGATAATAACTTGATATATTTTTCTACTAGCTTATCACAGTATCTAGTAAAGATACTGAGAATAAACTAAGAACAAGATTACTATCACTGTTCTTATAGCTATTGAATACTAATAAAATTCTATTAAACTACTCTCTGTTAATATATAAATCTGATCCAAATAAAGCCTAATAATATCTTAAAAGAATTCAATATTTTCAGACCTTCTTATTATTAATAAGAATTAAAGTACTATGAGATCAGATATCTTATCTATCAATAAGCTACTCTCAGTAGTGCTAAGTAATAAGCTTATCTTTTTATTAACAACTATATCTATATTGTCACCAAGAGACTTTATGTCCTTTTCTACACCTAACCTCAAGTTTATAACTATCTCTATAGAGAATTCTCTAAGAATATTGCCAATTTGAGTAATTAATAATAGAGAAATATTATTTTTCAAGTAGTCTAGTATACTATCCTTCAGTTTGATAAATATTTAAAATTTAGTACTAAATTCAATGAGTAGGTTCAGATAAAGAAGAAAAGAATATAATAAATTATTATATACCTACAAGTTACTAGAAATTTCAATGGAATTTCTGATGAAAATTTTTATATAGAATTTTCAACTAATAGTTATAAATACTGAATATAGTATTACTATATATAGATATATCTAGTATACTATATTTAGTCATAGCTTTGAATCTATCTTGCTGAGTATATTATAACCTCAGCTCTACTTTTTCTGAATATAAGAATAAAGCAGTATTCTTATTACAGAACTCTTAAATCTAACTTGTTAATAATTCTGAGTCTGATCAACCTGAAATATAAATATGGTACTTTTACTAGCATAAAAACCTGAAAGCAATACTTAGACTATACTATCACTAGTGCTCTTAAACAAATTGAATCAATTCAAATCAAATTAAATTAGAGCTAATTCAAATCAAATTAAATTAGAGATTTTATATTCAAATTGAATTTGAATTAAATTGAATTCAAATCAAATTGAATATCAATTCAAGATTCTCAGTAGCTTATATTATGAGATAATTAGTTCTTTATTTAAAAGATATATTATTTGAAATTTACACATAAACATATAATCAAAATTCATATATAATTAAAATTCACACCTAACTGAAATTTACATATTGTAACATGTCTGGCTCAATGGAGGCAAATTACAAGGTTGGGGGTTGATGTAGTTTGACTTGAGCCCCCAGTTACTTTGTTAAAAGCAATAAAATATTCAATAAGTTCTAATATCCTTGTGGGTATTTAGTGATATAATAGTCAAAGCTAGATATCTATAAGTGATTCTGATGCCTTTCTTATTGAGACAGTTCTCTGGGTATAATGACAATTTGTGTGGTATAGACATTCTCCAAAAGTATGCAATTTCTGACATGATGATCTCTTGTGTAGTGTGATGATCTCTGTATAGCATAGTGGGTTCCTTATATATGACAGTCTGGCAATTTAGTGGTTTCCTTATATGATTTCTGTGTGATGATCTCTATATAGCATAATGATCTCCAAAAGTATGCAATTTCTGGTGAATGATGTAATTTGGCATAGGTTTACTAGAAATAGAGGATGGTGTAGATTCTTCTGAATTGGTTCACTGAGAATAATACTGGTAGCAGATTCTCTGAATCAGGCTCACTGGGAACAAACTAATAACTTGGCAGTTCTTCTGGAAATAGTGGATAATTTAAATAATGTGGATAACTCAGATACAGATTCTTGGTAAGTTATATCAAAGACTGGCTTTATTTGTATGGAGTTATATCATAGACTGGCTCCACTGCAAAGTTGTGTCAGATAGACTGACTTAGTGACAAGGATTGAGTTCTCTGAGAATACAAATAACTTGGAAATAGCAGCTTATTCCTTAAGTGATAGATTACTCAAAAGGTGGTGAAGTTCTTCACTTGAACTTGGCAGCAAACTTAGATTCTTCAGGCTTAGTCTAGCAAGTGAACCAAAAATGTAACAAACTCTTCTTTATATCAGAAAGTGGACTAGAGTGAAAAAGTAAGCTCACAATCTCCTAGCAGTAGCTGTAGAGTTCCTCTTGAAGTATGGTAGGCAGACTTGTCTTTTACTTTAAATTTCAAACTCTTTTTTGTATCAGAAAGTAAACCAGAGTTGAAATGTGTTCTGAATTTCTGACTGAGATTTATTCACTCTTATCTCTGGAGTATTTTATATATTGTGGTTACTATATGATTACTATGTTGCTAATTATAGATTGCTATCTATGGCAGATATTCCTTAAGGGTACAGTATACCTTGAGGGTACAGTGTATCTTAAGGGTATGGTGTACCTGGAGGGTACAGGTAAACATATTGTTTCTGGTATCTCTGGCTAAATATACAGATTGGTACAGTAAAGCAGTCTTGATTACTTATTGCACTAGATATAGTATATGGCTAATTTTTGATTTCAGTAGTATAATTCTGTTACTCATTACATCAGCCCCCACTAAAAGATGGTCTATCCTCAGACAATCCTTTAGTCATAATTCTAATATGCATAAGTATCTTCAGCATCAATACCTGAACCAGTATCTTCATTTGGATCAGAGTCACTCCACTCAACAAATTCTTCTTCTTCCTCTAGAAACAGAATTTCAACATGGTTGATGATGCTCCAGTAGGTAGTAGGATTTATGTTTTGAATGTCATTCAGAAGGAATTGTGCCTGTGTCAATGCTGGGATATTTCATTTGTAGATTATATATAATCTATCTATAATAATGATATTTTTCCAGATGAGACCAGTGAAGTTTCTAATGTAGGTCAGGTCTGCTACTGGGAGGTTCTGCAATTGTTCTCTAATTGTATAGTAGGCCTGCAGCTGGTGGACTTGTAGTAATCATCTGGCCAAGGTGAGGTTCTCTTAATGGGTCTGGATTTGCTGAAGAGAGTTTCTGTTGGCTTGTTGGAATTGTGGAAGAGAAACTGGGAGTGATTAGAATGAACTCAGAACAAGGGTTTAGTGGTACTGGTCAATTGTCTGGTTCATGATGGGAGAGGTATATCTTGAGGCAGTTGATGTATACTGGTGTCCTGAGGGTCTGTTCATTTATGCTTCTTAAATAGATGCTGGTTCCTCTGATGTTATATACAAGATAAGGTCTTTTCCATTTGGGCTTCAGTTTGGTAGTGAAATTTATCTTAATCATACTTCTCTAAACTAATACTTGATCTCCAATCTTGATCTCCTGATCCTTCTGGTTCTGGTTATAGTACTTTTTTTATCTTTCTTGGGCTTTGATAATCTGAGCTTGGGCTTAATTATGTAACTGTTCTGCCTTCTTGAAGAGGTCTCCAAGATTCTCATGATCAGTAGTTCTGGTTTTCTTGGCAAACATCATTTTAAATAGCTTTTATTTGGTAGAGGCAGTAGGAGTGTTCTGAATTTCCCATAGGATCTCAGATAAGCAGAGGTCCCAATTAGTAAGATTAACTTGGGCAAGTTCTTTCTTGATGGTCTGGTTCATTCTTTCTGTCATATCATTAGTCTGAGAGTAATATGATATAATCTATTTGAGGTGGATCTTGTGAATTCAGGCATAACTTGTAATTATGTTATTGATGAATTCTGTACCTCAGTTAGAGATGAGTTCTTCTAGGGGTCTATATCTGAGTGTGAGTCCATGGAGGAGACCAACAATGGTTAAGGCATCTGCAGTTTTCATTGGGAAAGCCTCAGGCCACTTGGTCAGATGTTCTACAAATATAAGAATGTATTTGTTTCTTCTTAGTATAACTGATAGGGGTCTAATTATATCTACTCTCTATCTCTGAAAGATGTTGTCTGGTGGTGTGATTTGTTGCAGTGGTACTTGGTAATTCTTTCTTCCTTAGTACTTCTAGCAGGTGTCATATTTCTTAAGTATGTCCTGGACTTATATTCTGAGATTGGACCAATGTTAGTGTATTGTTTGCAACTTTTTCTCTATATTTACTTATCTCTGGTGGGCTTTCTGATATTTTTTTTAGATGAGATCTTCTTGTACCTTGATAGTCTGAGGAGCTTCCTTTAAGGTATAGTTCCTTGGAACATCCTTTTTCTGATTTATTGGGGCTAGTGGGAAAGTACATCAATATTGTTGTGAGCTTTCTCTACTTTGTAGATGATGGTGATTTTGTAATCCTGAAGGATAAGAATCTAGCAGACTAGGATTCCAGTAGGTTTCTTGTGGTTAAATAGTCATTTGAGGGCTGCATGGTCTGTGATCAGGGTGAACCTTTTTCTAATAAGATAATACTTAAACAGAGTGACCACCCATATGACTGCAAGGTATTCCAGTTTGATGCTACCATAGTTCATCTGCTGCTAATTGGTAGCTCAGCTTGTATAAGCTATCATATAGTATTATTAATCAGATCCTTCTTGAGCTAGAACTGCTCCTAGACTATCTTTGGAAGCACCTATATACAAGATGAATGGCTTCTATAGATTGGGGCACATAAGGATTAGCACTGTAGTCATGTGGTTTTTGAGTTCTTTGAAGGCTTTCTCTTGTGATTCTGTCTATTTATAAGGTATTTCTTTTTTGAAAAGGACTCAGATTGGGGTAGCAATTTGGGCAAAGTCCTTGATAAATCTTCTGTAGTAGGATACTAGTAGCAGGAATGGTAGTGTTTCCTTCAGGGTCTTGGGCACCAGTCAATTGTTGATCCTCTCAGTTTTCATTGGGTCTATATAGGTTCTTTCTTTCAAAACTATGAATCTAAGAAATTTAAGTTTCTGTTTCCCAAAGTAGTATTACTTTATATTAAGTCTCAGATAGTTCTTGTAGATGAGCTTGAAGAATTCCTCTAGGTGATACAGGTGTTCTTTAAAGTTTGCTGAATAGATGTTGGAATCATCCATATATATAATCAGGCAGTGGTAGATCAAGGGGGCATAGACTGAATTCATCATTTTCTGAAAGGTGGGGGGTGCATTGCAAAGTCCAAAGACCATTTAGAGGTATTCAAACAGTTTTCCTAAAGCAAAAAAGACTGTCTTTTGAATGTCTTTGAGGTCCATGGAGATCTCATAGAATTCTGTGAAAAGGTCCATACTGCTAAAGTATCTGGTATCTTATAACTGATCCAAAAGGTCATCAATTCTGGGCAAAGGATAGGTATCCTTTTCAGTGACTGAATTGAGTTTTTTATAATCTATGCAGAGTCTCCATCCTCCTTTCTTTGGTACAATAAGTATAGGACTGGCCCAAGGCTGGTTGAGGGTCGGATGACTCCATTATCTAAGAGTTCTTGAATGTGCTATTTTTAAGTGATGGGGTATTCTATAGAGTTTCTGCCAGATGGGTGTTGTATTTTCTGTATTTATGCTGTGGTGATATGATGGGTTATATGGCAGGTTGCTATAATTAGTAGTGAAGATATCTTGATATTTATTGAGGAGTTCTACTAGTTGTTGCTGTTGTTGGGGTGTCAATTCTTCTCCAATGTTAGTGGAAGGCTTCACTGTCTCCTGGATCACAGAGGGGCCTTTTCTTTCTTCTGGAACCTTTTGCCATTTCCCAATAAGTTTAGTTTATAAACTTCTCTATGAGTTTAGTTAAGAAAAGGCACCAGATGTCCTATGATGGTTCTTTTTGACAAGATGATGGTTTCTCAACTTTAGTTGGTTGCTCAGAAATGTACTGGGTTCATCTTGTTGGAGAAGGTGTGTCCTTCTATATCTAGGTATGGGATATCTTCATTGGGTTCAAAGAAGATATTTCTGAAGTCAGGTGGTGTAAAGATTTTGAAAGTGGTTTGCTCTCCAGGTTCCAGGATGAGGTTCTTGTACAGTTTGACTGACTGGCAGTATACTTGCTGGGAAACATTCCTCTTGAGATAGTTGACTTGAAGGAGATGTACTTCCTTCTTGTCTGAATTTCTAAATCCTTTGACTTGTCTTGTTTCTTCAGTCAGTTTGGAGACTTCTTGTAGTTGCAGGGTCTTGACCTTCATGAAGACTGCTTGGGCAATCTTCTGTCCTCTAATGATTTGGTGCTATTCTGTACTACTATTGTATAGAATGACCTTGATTTCACCTATATATCCTGGGTCAATGGTTCCTTCTTCTATGGTTATTCCTTATCTAGTAAGTCCAGACCTTGAGGTCAGTTGGATGTAAGCTCCTTGGAGTGGCTGCATAACTAGTCTAGTTCTGATATTGTGAACTTTAGGAAAAATAGAAGAGAGGGAAAAAGATATTTATTGATCACTCAAGTAATGCACTTTTACGTATTTGTTGATGATGTCACCCCAATACTACTGCACTACAAATTATCTATATCGAGTGCTATATCAAGTTGCAACCTGTAATCTCAACACTCCCACTTAACGAGATAAAGAATACAAATAAAACTGATCAATCTCCAGCTAAGCAAAAAACAAAACATTACCAATGGGATGCTATCTAGATGACTGAAAAAGGTCGAAATTCTCTGCTTATAAGCATAAAAATAGGTAAGAGAAGTAGTGAAAAATGGAAATCCTGAGCAATGTTATAGGTTTCCGTCACAAATATTTGCCACAACACTCATTCTACCCATTGTTTCACCATAATATTTATTTTTACCTGTCATTCACCATTATATCCATTCCTTGCATGTAAAAATTGAACTTTGCCTTTGGAAGGGCCTTCGTTAGCGAATCTGCCGCCATTTGCTCTGTAGGGATATATAATAGGCATATAGTCTCGTTTTCAATGCATTCTCGTATGTAATGGTGCTGTATATTGATATGCTTGGTCCTTGCATGATATATAGGGTTCTTTGCTAAAGCAATGGTGGATTGGTTGTCCTGACATACAGTCATAGATTCTTGAGGGAATCTCAGATCCTTTAGCAGTTCATGAAGCCAGATGGCCTCCTTCGTCACCATTGATAATGCTTGATATTCCACTTGCATAGACGATGTCGCCCTGATGATTGCTTATGAGTTTGCCACAAAATGGCTCCACCATCATCGAGATAGAAGAAGTATCCTGTCGTAGACCTTCTGTCATCCAAGTCCCCAGCCCAATCAGCATCACATGCACTGGAAAGGCTTACTGTAACAGTACTCTTGCTTAATCTTTTAACTCCTTTATCATCCAAATTGAGTGTATAGCTCTTTGTACCTTTAATGTACCTAAATATGTGCTTGATTGCCATCTAATATGAGTTGTCATAGCATGATGCATATTGCACCACCTTGTTGATTGTATATGATAGGTTGGATCTTATCCTGAGCATAAGATACATAAGGGATCCTACTGCTTGTTGATAGGGAATATCATTGTCATCGGGTGTATCGGACTTCTTTAATCTCACAGACATCTCCATCAGTGTTCCGACTGGCTTGCACTCGCTCATGCCAAATCGCTCGAGTATTGTCTGAATGTAGGCTTCTTGGCTTAGGTGTATAGTACACATGCTCCTGTTATGTATGATGGATATTCCCAAAAGGAAAGACACATCACCCAAATCTGTCATCTTGAACTTCTTGTATAGTGCCACCTTTACTTCGTTGATCTCACTTGTTGTCCCAACCAGAATGATATCGTCGACCCAAATTTCCAGGTACACCATTCCTGAGGATGTATGATGAGTATATATGCATGGGTCTGCTTTGCATTATTTGAACCCATTCTCTTCTATGAGATAATCGTCAATCTTTTGATTCCATAGCCTCGCTACCTGTTTTATGCCATAGAGGCCTTTGCATAGTCTGCATACTAACTCCTTCTCATTGTTGTAAAGTTCGTATCCTTGTGGTTGAAGAACATATAGTTTGGTATCCATGTCTCCATTTAGGAAGGCTGTCTTAATGTCCATTTGATGTATCTTGTAGTCATACTTGGCTCCAATCACAAGAAGTATTCTAAGTGAAGTAAGCTTAAAAACTGGAAAAAATGTCTCATTGTAGTCGACTCCAAAGTCTTGTGAATACCCCTTTGCCACGAATCGGGCCTTGTATTACTCTACACTGCCATTGCTATTGCGCTTGATTTTATACACCCATCGGGATCCTATGGCTTATTGATTTGCCAGAAGAGGGACCAAGTCCCATGTGTCATTCTCGATAAGTGAGTTATACTCCTCATCTATAGCCTTTTTCCACTCCTTTTTATCATTCAATTGAATGGCTTTGTCATAGTGTGCTGGCTCACTGGTCATTGCTATGTAAGCGCATTTGCAGGCATAGTTTACATGATGTTGTTTGCGATGAGATGACTTGGGTGAGTCCCAGTAATTTCCCAGATCTGCTTGGACTTTATTATCTATCCCAGATTTGCACTTTTTCTTACCCTTCAGAGAGATGTCCTCTTTGTTATCCGAAATCTCTGTAATTCTTGGTTCAGAGGGTCTCATAGGTACTTACACTATTGATCTCGTAGGCATAGGTTGTACTGTTGTTGCTGGAATCGTTGGTGTAGTTGCATTCACTATTGGCATAGTTCCACTCACCATTGAATTGATTATGAGTATAGGAATTTCCATGTGAATTTCCTTTGCTTTCTCTTTGAACTGAACATTGTGAGAGATAACTATACTATGCTTTTGCATGTTCCACAACCTATATGCTGATCTATCGTATCCAAGGAATATATGCTTATCTGCCTTAGGCTCGAATTTTCCTCTATTTCTACCTTTATCCAATATGTAAGCCTCACTTCCAAATATCCATAAGTGTGAGACATCGGGCTTGGATCTGCTCCACAGTTCTTCAGATGTAAGGTTATCATCCTTAGACTATATGTCACTTTCTTTGCTTAAGGCTTGAGAAATGCATTGATTACATATGTACACTGCTGTGTTCAATGCTTCAGCCCAGAAGGATTGCAGTAAATCAGCTGCATTCATCATCATTTGGGCCATCTCGAGGATCGTTCGATTGAACCATTCTGCCATGCCATTTTGTTGCAGAGTATAGGGAGCTGTTCTAGTATGTTGTATTCCATGCTCTTTTAAGAATTGTTTAAAGGACTTATTTATGTATTCTGTCCCATTATCCGAGTGTAGTATCCCTATCCAATATTTCATATTGTTCTCCATGCTCACCTTGAATTCTTTGAATTTCTCAAATGCTTCGCTCTTTGCTGAGAGGAAGTATACGTGGGTCTTATAAGTGTAATCATCAATGAAAGTAATAAAATACTTCTTCCCGGAATGTGATGATGTATGCATGGGACCGCAGATGTCCATATGTATAAGGTTGAGTATATCATTTGCTCGCTTTGTCCATTCCTGAAAAGACTTCTGAGAAGCCTTATTTGCTACACAGTCATTGCAAAAGAAGTTCAGAGATGTACAGTTCGGCAATCCTTTCACCAAGCTATTCCTCATCATCCATTCTAAGCTTGTCTGGCCGATATGTCCTAACCATTTGTATCATATATGCCAGGTGTCATTTGTCATTGTGGAGTGTGCCGATGTACTGTTCGGCATGCCGTTGATTGCATAAAGATTTCCTCTTTTCGATGCATATATTAATTCCTTATTATTCTTTAGATTGATTATCATTACTCTGTTTGGGCATATGTTTACTCCTTTGTCTCCTCGAGCCATCATTCATCCTATCAAGAAGAGATTTTTGCCTATATCCGGAGCATATAATACATCCACAAAGGTGCCTGAGAGTTCTTTGACCTTTCTGTGCAGGTGTATTCCAACATTTCCTTTCCCCTAAGCATAGATTTCATTGTTGTTACCTAGCTTGATAGGTATGGGATGCTCAAACTTCTCATACATAGAGAACCATTCATGGTGCACTATCATATATTGTGTTGTGCCAGAATCCATAAGCCAAACTTCTTCGCTACACATGTTAGTACTCGTGCTTACATTTGTATGTTGGTAGCTCTCCGCCTCTGTGAAGAATATCCCATCACCGCTCTGATTGTTGGTGTCCATGATGTTCACCTGACCACATTGGTCTCTCTTTTCTTTCTTCTTTAGATTACAGTCTTGGACACGATGTCTGGGCTTATCACAGTAGAAGCACTTACTGCCAAATTTGGCACATTGACCATCTCGCTGTCCATCGCATTATTGTCCTTTGCTTAGCTTTCCTTTGCCTTGACCACGCGCACCGTAAAACGCTTTCTCATCATAGTCTTCATTTGCACCATTGTTCTGCCTCAATTTATCATTTAATAGGCTCGTGATGATATGCTTATAGTCCGAAAGCTTATCAGATTCTCACATAGCGGATATGACCACATTATATGCATCTGGGAGGCCTCATATAAGAGCCAGGACCTTGTCTTCCTCTCTGATGAGGTCTGCCAGCATAGAAAGAGAATTCACCTGATTTGTCAGATCATTGATGTGGTTGGCATACTCTTGAATGCTCTCCTTGGGCTTCATCCATAGAGTAAATAATTGTCCCTTCAGGTGGAATCTATTGGATGCAGATGCTTGTTGATGATAGTTGCATAGGGTCTCCCAGGCTTCATTCGCTGTCGTAGCATTCATAACAAGTTTCATTTGCTCATTCAATAGAGTAAACATGATCTCCCTCAATGCCTTGTGATCCTTCACTGGATCGTATCTCATTACTTGCGTCTGTGGCTTCCAATAGTTCTCTAGACCATATTCCTCCAAGAGGTTCCTCATATGGTACGCCCATATGGCGTAATCCTTACTGTCGAAGACTGGAATCATCCTTCTTGTCATTGTAGCCACCACTAGAGCAATCACCAGGGCACCCACCGGAGGGACTGTAGTACCCATGCTGGTACCCACTCCACTTGTGTTACTTGCCAGGCTTAGCATCATAGTACTTGAGCTTGGGCTTCCTGGGTTTGATATCTTCGTACATTGTAGTATAGCGTATACTAAAGAGGTGTGTATATTATCTGCTAACCGGGGCTCATAACCTTTGTTATAAACTTTAGGAGGAATAGGAGAGAGGGAAAAAGATATTTATTGATCACTCAAGTAATGCACTTTTACGCATTTATTGATGATGTCACCCCAATGCCACTGTGCCACAAATTATCTATATCGAGTGCTATATTGAGTTGCAATCTGTAATCTCAACATCTGATCATGAATGTTTTTCCAGGCTTAATAGATTCACTCTCCAAACTGTGAAGATTATATCCTATATCCTCTAGGTGGGCTTTAGTCAGGGGTTTGGCCTTAGGATGTAGCAGGATATACTGGGCAACATTCTTACTGAGTTTGGGCTGTCTTTGGGCTGAGGCTCCACTAGCAGAGAGTCTCTAGACTCTGAGGTTAAGGTGTGACCACCTGGCTCCAGTAGAGGGGTCTCAGAGATAGTTGATTCCTCTTCTTCCTGTAAGGTCTAGGGCTTCCATGAAGTTGGTGGCATCCTCTACCCATTCTTGGCAGGTTGTATATCTGATGAGGGCTAGGATGTTACATATCTCCTAAATTATAGATCTTGAGGATCCTTCTTCCTAGCTTCTTGGTCTGGCTTTTTCAGATCTGGCCTCTGTTATCTCCTCTCTTCAAGGTGTAGATCACAACATCATGACTGAGGTGAATCTTCTGATATCTGCAGTCTTGGCAGTCTGGGTATCTTCTATGGTTACAATATCTCATTGCTTGGAAATGATGTTCCTGGTTGTTGATTTCTTGTTGTCTTGGGAATTGGTATCCATCTTAGTCATAAGTTGGGGAAGAGTAGACAAGGAGCATACTTCTGTTCAGGTGAAGAGACCTTGTCCTCTGAATCAACTTTGTAACTTAGTAGTAACTTCTTGGAAGATAGTTGACTGTACAACTATATTCAGAAGTTCTGGTCTCTGGGGTCTCTGTCTCTTCTGTTGGTCTAGTAGATGGCACTGATAGCAGTAGTCTTGGAGATAGTGGAAGACCATTTTGTATGGACATCTTTCTAGCTGAAATGCCCTCTCTTAGTAAGTTTCTTTCTTGGGAATAATGGAGATTATACTGGATCCTTCTTCTATATTCCAAGGATCATTGTCTTCAGGTGGTGTCCAGTGAGGGTCATCTCAGGAAATGAGTTCAGGGATCTCTTCTTCTTCAGATGCTTCTTGTTCAGGAACTTCTTGGTCAGGAACTTCTTCTTTCTTAGATGATTCTTGTCCCCAGATTTCTTGTACTTCTGCAGCTTTGGCTGCAGGTATTTCTAGAATATGTCTGCATTTCTTTTTCTTCTTTCTACACTCAGGGCAAGCTATGCCAGACAAATTCCTTGTCCCAATAATCTTGGAGGAGTGCTCAAGGTACTTATATCTCTTGAGGTAAGTAGGGCATCCTTTGATTTCTCCTACAGTGGCTCCAATGGTAATGGGGATGGTATTCTTGGCCCACACATTGTCTTCTGGCCTGTCATCCACTAGATTTATCTAGGGATTGAGTCTGGGATCATTTCTATCTTCAGATTCTTCTTCCTCTTCTGTGATAGATTCTTTACTACTGGCATATTCTTCCTGGATGGTGACCTTCTTCTTCTTCTTCAATTGCTCATAGCTGGTCATCTTAACTCTGTACTTCTTGTCTCAGTAGTCAAACTTGAGTACTTGTTGACCAATATCAACAACTGCATTCATTTCCTTCATCTAGTTGGTGCCAAGAATCATATCATAGGTGATAGCTTCAGTGACAATAGCTTTTGGAATGGAGAACTGAATGTATTCTAGAGAGATGGTGATATTTCATACTTCTCCAAGGGGTTGAGTTTGGGCTCCATCTGCTACTATGATACTGAGGTTGGATGGTCCATCAATGGGTATCCAGAAATCATTTGGCAATGATACAGATAGCTGCTCCTGTATCTATGAGGATTTTTGCCTTTTGTCCTCCAATATCTCTATAAAGGTAAGTACTGATATGTCTTTCTGCAGCTTGGATAAGAATGGAAGCTGGCTCTTGTTGTGGGATTGGAACTTGGCCAGTGCTAGACCTAGTAGTCCTCAGTAATTTGTTTTGGACTCTAGCTAGTATTAGTTACAGGAACTGCAGAAGAGGAACCTCTATCTTGGCTTCTTAAATCTTCTGCCAGGCTTCATTGTAGATGTCTCTGGACATGGTCTTCAGGGTGTACTTCTTTTTAGGCTTTGGGATAGCAGGCTTCTGTTCTTTTTGTTCCCTTTATCCTCTAGTAGTAGCTTATTTGTCTTGAAGACAAAAGGTAAGGGAGTTTGGGGAGGTATTTCCACTTACTCATCTTTATGTTCTTCATCTTCTTCTTGAATAATTCTTCTGCTGATATTCCTGGATGGCCTTCCTATAGGTCTCTTCCTTTTTTCTACTGGGTAAACTGTTTTCCAGATAATAACCTTAGTAGAGTACAGGTCTAGGTCACTGTAGTCTTTACTGTTACTTACTTCTTCAAAGTCTTCAACAAGATGGACTTCAGTCTTCTTGTACTGGGTATCATTCCTTTGGTTTGGTGGTTCTGAGTCTCTTCAGTCACTTCTTTTGTTGGCATATTTGATAGCATAGTATCTGAATTGTCTACAGTAAAAGCATTGGACTTGGGCACTGTCTTAGGCAGGGTATCTTCTTTCTTCTTACTGATAACTCCTGTTGTCTCTAGGTAGATAACCTTGGTTGCTTTGTGGCAAGTACCCTCTGTTATCTTGATAACTCCAATTTTCACATATGGTGAGTTTTTTAATTTATCCAACCAATCAGTCCAATTTAGAGCTGAGATCTTAAATTTCACTCCTGTCCTTCTTTCCTTCTTTGGCTGGCCTTCTTTCTTTGGATCCTTCTATCCTTGAAGGAGTCCTTGTAGGACTTTGACCAGGATATCTTCCTTGTCATCCTTCTTATCATGGTCACTCCAGGTAGTTCCTTGTCTGATATCAAAGAATCCTTAAACTGCATCTACTTGCTCTTCAGATCTTCTAATACTTAGAGTGTAGACATGCTGGGTAATTTTTGGGGGAATCTCATTCATGAAGATCATTGAACCTATGATGTTTTAGTTGGTAGCATTGAATCTGGCTGCATATATTCTCTTCTGGATTCTTGTAAAGAATGCTCTGGATGATTCTGTAAGATTCATCTTCATCTTTATGATAGATTCTTGAGCCTTATGGTGGGTTTCATTTTCTGTATATTTTTCAATGAGCCAATGGACCATGGCTATATATTCCAGCTCATAAGATACTACTGCTTATATTTCCATTGCAAGTTCTAAATGTGGGTCATTTGTTGTTCAGTAGAAAATTCCTCTAGCTGGTTCTCTGAGCTGGGCCTTATAGATGGCAATTTTTCTCTCATCTGAGAGATTTCTTAGGGCTGTAATTCCTTCAATTCTATTAAGGAAATCCCTCTGGATATCCTGCAAAGATTGGCAATGAGGTGGCCATTTCATCATTACTTTCTTCTGATTCTGGTTCTGGTCTGGATTCTGATTCAGATTCTGACTCTGATTCACTTTCTGAACTGTCACTGGAGATGGAAGTGCTTGGGTATTTTGAGGATAGTGTTCTGGATCTTGGATGAAGTAGAATGAGCCTAGGTATTCTTATAGGAGCTACTTCTAATTCTGCAAGGGCTGGTGGTAAAGGTTCAATGGTAGAGATTAGTGAGACTGGTATGGGGTGTCTGGCTATAAGATCTCAGACTTGTGTAATGAGATCTTCTAGTTCTTATATAAGTTCTTCAAGATCTTCAACAGGGCCACCATGTTGTCTAGTTGCTCTGATTAAAGATTTTGGGCTATACTAATTTCTGATTGGAATCCTTCTGATACTAAATAGTTGATAAGTCTTGAGATAATTACTTCTCTTTCTGTCTAGATACTGGTGATAACTGGTTCTCCTATAGTGGCAGAGATTGGTGTTATATCAAATGTATCCAGTTTGACTGTGGGTTCTTGTGAGCTGAAAAGTCACATCAATTTTTAAAAATCTTCCCAGTTGAGCACCCAAATGTAACATGCCTGACTCAATAGAGGTAAATTACAAGGTTGGGGGTTGATGTAGTTTGGCTTGAGCCCCCAGTTACTTTGTTAAAAGTAACAAAATGTTCAATGGGTTCTAGTATCCTTGTGGGTGTTTAGTGGTATAATAGTCAAAGCTGGATATCTATAAATAATTCTGACAACTTTCTTATTGGGATGGTTCTCTAGGTATAATGGTAATTTGTATGGTACAGGTGTTCTCCAAAAGTATATAATTTCTGACATGATGATCTCTTGTGTAGTATGATGATCTCTGTATAGCATGGTGAATTCTTTATACATGATAGTCTGGTAATTTGGTGGTTTCCTTATGTGATTTCTGCACAACAATCTCTATGTAGCATGATAATCTCCAAAAGTATGTAATTTCTGATAGATGACTTGATTTGGCATAGGTTCACTAGGAATAGAGAATGGTGTAGATTCTTCTGAATTAGCTTACTGAAAATAATACTGGTGGCAGATTCTCTGAATCAGGCTCACTAGAAACAAACTAATAATTTGGTAGTTCTTCTGGGAATGGTAGATAATTCAGATGATATAGATAACTTAGATGTGGATTCTTAGTTAGTTATGTCAAAGACTAGCTTCATTTATACAGAGTTACATCATCAACTGACTCTACTGTGAAGTTGCATCAGATAGACTGGCTTGGTGACAAGGATTGGATTCTCTGGAAATGTAGATAACTTGAAAATAGTAGCTTATTCCTTAAGTGGCAGATTACTCAGAAGGTGGTGAAGTTCTTCACTTAAACTTAGTGGTAAACTCAGATTCTTCAGACTTAGTCTGGTAAGTGAACCAAAAATATAACAAACTCTTCTTTGTATTGGAAAGTAAACCAGAGTTGAAATATATTCTGAATTTTAGACTGAGGTTTATTCACTCTTATCTCTGGGGTATTTTATATATTGTAGTTACTATTTGATTACTATATTGCTAATTATAGATTGCTATCTATGGCAGGTATTTCTTAAGAGTATAGTATACCTTGAGGATATAGTATACCTTGAGGGTATGGTATACCTGAAGGGTACAGATAAACATACTGTTTCTGGTATCTTTGGCTAAATATACAGATTGGTACAGTAAAGCAGTCTTGGTGGCTTAGTGTACTAGATATAGTATATGGCTAATTTATGATTTCAGTAGTGTAATTCTATTGCTCATCACAATATAATTAATATATATTTTCGAAATTCTCATACATATATACAACCCTGGTCCTGGTCCTGATCTCAGCTATATTTGGTTATAGCAATAGCTATCTGACAAGTATTATTATATGATCTCTTTTTTAGCAGAAGATCAGAGATCAATAGATTGAGTTATTGATATATTTTGAGAAAAGTATGATATGGTTTTTCATATCTTCTGCAATTATTACAGCTTATATGAGATCAATCTTTAATTTTTGAGATAGTGGCTTAGGCAGCAGCTTGGGTGATAGCTTAAATAGTAACTTGGGCTTAGACAGTAGCTTGGGCTTAAGTAGTAGCTTAGGTGGTAGCTTAGGCAGTAGTGGTGACTTGGGCTTAGACAGTGGCTTGAGTGACAGCTTGGGTAGTGGCTTGAGCAGTAGTGGTGACTTAGACTTAGGTAGTAGCTTAAGTGGTAGCTTAGGCTTGAGTAGTGGCTTAGACTTGAGTAGTAGCTTGGGCTTGGATAGTAGCTTAGACTAAAGTAATAGTAACTTGAACTTAGGTAGTGGCTTGGGCTTAGATAGTAGCTTGGACTTGAGTTATATCTTCAGAAGCCTCAGGAGTGAAGACTTCAGGGACAGTCTGAGGAGTAACTTTAGATATAGTCTTTAAGATGAATTACTTGATTACTTCTTCAATCTTTTTCTTCTTCTTATATTTATATATTATTAGTCTTAGGTTCTTCATTATTTAACTAGATGATAATCTTATTGATAGTATTATTTATATTCTCAAAGACTCCAGAAATATGATCAATATAGAATTGAAGTTTTTTGTAAAATGAGGTCATTTTTTAGTTTTTGGTTTTTGGTTTTTGGTTTATTTTTTATTATTAAAGTTAGCTTATTTATAATATTTTATCTATACTTGTTGCAATATCTGAAGCTCTTGACTTATGCTTATTACTTGTAGGCTTACAGGCAGACTTATACTTATTATAATATTTAAAGCTCTTAGCTTATACTTATTGCTTACAGAATTGCAGACTTGTGGGCTTTTATTATTTATAAAATTGTAGACTTGTACTTGTTGTAATATTTAAAGCTCTCAGCTTATACTTATTACTTATGAGATTATGGGCTTATGCTTGTTACAATATTCAAAGCTCTCAGCTTATACTTATTACTTATAGAATTGTGGGCTTATACTTATTGTAATATTTGAAGCTCTTAGCTTATACTTATTGCTTGTGAGATTGCAGGCTTATATTTATTACAATATTCAAAGCTCTTAGCTTATACTTATTGTTTGTAGAATTACAGACCTATGAGCTTACAAATATAAACATTGTGGATATAGTAATATATATTTGAAATTCTATATATTCGCTCCTTTCTCCACTATCTTGCCAGTCACAAGGTTTGGTAGGCAACCTTCCGAGTCCCCTTTCCCCTATTATTACCCCCTCTACCTCGGGTTAGTTTGCTGTGCCTGTAGGGGCATGGTGGAAGGAGGGCAATGGTGATGAGTTGCCCCTTTATTGGTGTTGAATCAGTGCTTCCTCCACTTTTTTGCAGATTCTGGTGCCTTCAGCTGCATCTGGGGTGTACCCGTTTTGGTGCGGCATCTTCTTTCTTTTGCCATTGCCAACAAGGAGTTATCTTAGTGTGTCTCGGACTACGTAGGGAGTCGGCCGACCTTGGGCGTCAAGTGCTCAGTGTAGGTTATCTGCAGGTCCTTGATGCCTGTGGTGGGGCCCTCTGGCTTTGGCGAGCTTTCCGGCAAGCATAGTTCTGGCATAGGTGACTGTTTTTCAGGTGTTGTCGGGATGGGAGGGGAGATGGCCATCACAGATAGGAGGAAGGGCAATAACAGTGAACCAGTAGGGTGCCAGGCTGGGGGTGGTTGTCGGGGCTGGGGCAGGTGCTGCTTCGGTGGGGTCTTTTGATTGGTGTGGCATGGTTAGGTGGTAGGTGACACTCTCGACTTCTTTTGGTGGGTAGCGGGGTGAGGCCCCAGTCGTCAGGGGGGGTCAGGGGGCCCAAGGCTACCCATTTCAGACATCTTGGCTGCACTCAACTGGAACTGGGAGCTGACACAGCAACGTGATCGAGGCCCACAGGCTTGAGTAGTGGGGTATTGGGGGTTTCCTCCCGCCTCACATGTAAGTCCTCTACTCACCTCATCTGGGAGAACCAGGCCCTACCCACCATGTTGTGCTTTGATGAGGGTTTTTCTTTGCCTGTCATTCTCTTTGGGGTGGCAGGGGCTATTCTATTTGGCTCAGGCATGGCCTTGTACATACGTTGGGTTCTCAGGCATGCACTTTCGGTCATTAGCATATGGTTGGGTTTCCCCTGGTGGTAGGGAGAGCATGGTGTGCAGAATGAGGTGTGGGCCAATATAGGCCCTGCTGCGCCTGGCATGGTCGAGCTGCTGAATAATAGCTAGCCTAGGTTAATGGGGGGGCAGTGCTTGGTGGGTGGTGGGGGAGGGTTTTGGCCTAT
>RBNI01002346.1:0-18794 GCA_003990745.1 Jimgerdemannia flammicorona | reverse complement strand
TCTTCTCGATGAAAGACCACTTTATTAAACACCACCTCCACCCACCCACCACTCTGTTCACAGATCCCTTCTACCAGATAGCGATGATGCCCACCTTGGGGTCCCCATCTAATCCACCACCCAGTCAGCAGATCCTTCACCAACTCCTCCCACCTCAACAACTTCTCCTGTATCCCTATCTGTTACCCCTCCTCAAAAACAAAGAGCCAATGTCCAGCCAACACCACCCACACTGCTATAACCCACCCTACAGTAAGCCACCTATTGCCAACACCTCCCACAAGTCTAGATTCCAAATCTTCCCAGCGAGCTCTCCCTTCATCTGGTCTCCTTTCGATCTCTAGCTGGTCTCCTATAGCTATCCAAAAGTCCCCCAGAACCTCACACTCGCCCAGCCCATGTTCTGGCATTTGTACAAATCCCCCAGCTTGCCCTACATTATAACACTCCTCACAATCCAGCCAACCACCATCTACCAGATGCCCAGCATGGAAATTCAACATAATATTCCTCCGCAGCATTTGTCACCACACTACCCAGAACTTGGGAGGAAGCCACCACTGTACCTCAGCACTCCAAGACCAGATCCCTGCCCAGTCCCACTCCTCACCAATCCTCACCACCTGCCAACTACTTGGCCAAACTAGCAGTTATATCTCTATAGCAATCTAGAATAATTGATAGTAGGAAATATTAATATTATTAGAGATGAGATTGACTTAGTATTTATTAATTTTTGAAGTTATCTTTTTTTACAAAGCTAGTTTACTCCATTCAGTATTAATGTCATTAGCTATACTGATACTAATAACTGGTTTACAACTGTGAGTTGATATTTTAGAAGTAATATAATAGATACTAACAAAGTAAGATAGGGTAATAAATGATATCAAGTAAGTTTTAATAAATATTTATAAATACAAACTAATAATTGATATATATACATGATAGATATAATGTTTATCTTATAATCTATATTAGAAGAGAGATTGAAATTGAATTATAGCTATTAATAATAATCAATATAAGATATTTATATATAATATATAAGTAGATATATCATCATCTCTAACATAGCTTGAAGATAAATCCTTAGTATTATTTTGTATCAATATATTGTAACATGTCTGGCTCAATGGAGACAAATTATAAGATTGGAGATTGATGTAGTTTGGCTTAAGCCCCCAGTTACTTTGTTAAAAAGCAACAAAATATTCTAAGATTCCTGAGGTCCTTAGTGTTTAGTAGTATAATAGTCAACTTGGATACAGTAGTCAATTTTGTTGGGTTTCCTTATTGGGATAGTTCTCTGGATGTAGCAGTAATTTGTATGAATGGGTTTCCTTCTTGAGTAGCAGGTAATTTCTTTATGTAGCATAATGATCTCTATATAGTACAGTAGGCTCCTTATGCAGGACATTCTGACAAGTTGGCAGATGACTCAATTTGATACAGATCATCCTAAACTAGCAGTTTGGGAATAGAAGATAGCACAGATTCTTCTTACTGGAAATTGTACTGGTGGTAGATTCTTCTGTTCTAGGCTCCCTGAGAACAAATGAATAACTTGGATGACAGATAATTCCTGAATTGATGGGCTCTCTGGAAATATCACTTGGGTGGCATAGATAGCTCAGATAACTCAGATAATGCAGATTCTTACCAAATTGATGGGCTCTCTAAGAATGTAATGAATAACTTGAAAACAGCAGATGGTGTAGATTCTATCTGCATTGGTGGCTTCAACTGGGAAATATAACTGGCAGCTTTGGGAAAGGGTCTCTTGGCAAAGTTGTATCAAAGACTGGCTTTATTTGTATGAATAAATTACTTTAGGGACTGGCTTATAGTAAGAAAGGCAGGCTCTCTGGGAATGTGGATAACTTGGAAATGATGGATGATGTGGATTCTTCCTGAATTGGCAGTTTTCTCAAATAGTGGTGAAGTTCTTTCTTAAACTTAGCAGTAAACTTCAGGCTTATCTGGCAAGCGAACCAAAAATGGACTCATTCTTTGTATCGGAAAGTGGACCAGAGTGAGAAAGGAGTAAAGCTCACAATCTCCTAATAGTGGCTATAGAGCGGGTGTTTCTCCTAAGTATTGCAATCCTTCCTGGATCAAGTGACTTTTGGCAGGCATATCTCTCAAAGTGTAGTAGTCAGACTTGTCTTTTGCTTTGTATTTCAGAACTGAGGTTTATTCACTCTTATCTCTGGGTTATTTTATATATTGTGGTTACTATCTGGTTGCTATGTGGCTAACTACAGATTTGCTACTTATGGTAAGTGTGCAGATCTAGCACAGGTGTGTAGGTCTTGCACAGATATGCAGATCTTGCATAGGTGTGCAGGTCTTGCACAAGTGTGCAGGTCTTGCACAGGTGTGCAGGTCTTGCATAGGTATACCTTATCTGGTAGTCTAGCTATTTATATAGTTTTCCATAGCAATGGTTACTGGTTACTATACTGTGTGTTCATATTATCTGGCTAAGTTATAATTCAGGTAGTACATTTTGGTTTGTCACATCAGTCCCTACTAAAGGATGGTCTGTCCACAGACTGTCCTTTAGTCATCATCCCAGTGTGGGTAAGCATCTTCTGCATTAATACCCATTCCATCATCTTCATCATCTGTACCATGGTTGCTCTATTCCAAGAGTTCTTCTTCTTCTTCTGGGAATAGGAATTCAACAGCATTGATGATACTCAGGTAGGTGGCCAGGTTCATTCTTCATACCTCCCACCAGGAGATTGTGCTTGTATCAGGGCTGCAGGGTTTCATTTATAGAGGGTGTAGAGCCTGTCTGCAGCAGTACCATCTCTTCTTGATAGTCCTGTGATATTTCTGATATATATTTATTCTGGGACTGGAAGGTTCTACAATTGTTCTCTAATTATATAGTGGGTCTGAAGTTGATGGACTTGTAACAATCATCTGGCCAGGACAAGATTCTCTTGATGAATCTGGATTCTCTGGAGAGTGTTCCCATTGACTGCTTGGAATTGGGGTAGGGGAACTAGTAGTGATTGTAATGAGCTGAGGACAAGAGTCTGAAGGCAGTTGTCAACTCTCTGATTCATGATATGGGAAAAGGTATATCTTGAGACAATTGATGTGTATTGGTGTCCTCAGGGTTCATCCTTCCATGCCTCTTAAATAGATGCTGGTTCCCCTGATGTTGTACACAAGATAAGGTCCTTCCTATTTGGGCTCCAATTTGGCAACAAAGTTCATTTCAATCATGCTTCTCCAAACTAGTACTTGATCTCCAATCTTGATCTTCTGATTCTTCTGTTTCTGATCATAGTACTTCTTTTGTCTTTCTTGGACTTTAGTAATCTGAACTTGGGCCTGATTACATAACTGTTCAGTCTTCTTGAGGAGATTTCTGAAGTTCTCATAGTCAGTGGTTCTGGTCCTCTTGGCAAACATTATTTTGGATGACTTTTGTTTAGTGGAAGCAGCAGGGGTGTTCTGAATTTCCCATAGGATCTCAGGTAAGCAGAGGTCCCAGTTGGTAGAATTGACCTGGGCAAGTCCTTTCTTAATGGTCTGGTTCATTCTTTCTATCATGCCATCGATCTGTAGGTGATATGATGTGGTCTGTTTGAGGTGGATCTTGTGAATTCAGGCATAACTTGTGATTATGTTGTTGATGAATTCTGTGCCTCAGTCAGAGATAAGTTCTTCAGAAGGTCTATATCTGAGTGTGAGTCTATGGAGAAGGTCTATAATGGTCAAGGCATCTGTAATTTCCATTGGTAAAGCCTCAGGCCACTTGGTCAGGTGTTCAACAAATATAAGGATGTACTTGTTTCTTCTTGGTATAACTGGTAGGGGTCCAATTATATCTACTCTCCATCTCTAAAAGATGTTGTCTGGTGGTAATGGTGCTTGATAATTCTTCCTTCCTTGATACTTCTGGTAGTCATATTTCTTAAGTATATCCTAGACTTATGTTCTGAGGTTGGGCCAATGTTGGTGCATTGTTTGCAACTTCTCTTCTATATTTGCCTATCTCTGGTGGGCTTTCTGATATTCTTTTTGGATGAAATCTTCTTGTGCCTTGATGGTCTGAGGAGCTTCATTTAGGGTGTAGTTTCTCAAGACACCCTTCTTCTGGTTTATTGGGGCTGACAGAAAAGTATATCAATATTGTTGTGAGCTTTCTCTACTTTGTGGATGATGGTGATTTTGTAATTCTGAAGGATAAGGAGCCAGTGGGCTAGGATTCCAGTAGGTTCTTTGTAGTTGAATAGCCATTTGAGGGCTGAATGGTCAGTTATCAGAGTGAACCTTTTTCTGATAAGATAGTGTTTGAACAGGGTAACCGTCCATATGACTGCAAGGCATTCCAATTTGGTGCTGCCATAATTCATCTACTGCTGATTGGTAGCTCAGCATGCATAAGCTATCATATGGTATTGTTGGTCAGGTCCTTCTTGGGCTAGAACTGCTCTCAGGCTATCTTTTTTTTTTTTTTTTTTTTTTTTATAGTCTCGTGGACTTGTCCTTTATTACACCTGTCTATCCTTTGCTCTCAGGCCATCTTTGGAAGTATCTGTGTACAAGATGAATGGCTTCTATAGATTGGGACAGATGAGGATTGGTACTATGGTCATGTGGTTCTTGAGTTCCTTGAAGACTTTCTCTTGTGACTCTGTCTATTTGTAAGGTACTCCTTTCTTGAAAAGGATTCAGATTGGGGCAGCAATTTGGGTGAAGTCTTTGATAAACCTTCTGTAGTAGAATACTAGTATTAGAAATGATAGTGTTTTCTTTGAGGTCTTGGGTACTGGCCAATTGTTGATCTTCTCAGTTTTCTTTGGGTCTGTATGGATTCTTTCTTTTGAAATTACAAATCTAAGGAATTCAAGTTTCTGTTTTCCAAAGTAGAATTTCTTGGCATTGAGTCTCAGATAGTTCTTGCAGGTGAGCTTGAAGAATTCTTCTAGGTGGTACAGATATTCTTCGAAATTTACTAAATAGATATTAGAATCATCCATATATACAATCAAGCAGTGGTAGATCAGGGGGGGCATAAACTGAATTCATCATCCTCTGGAAGGTGGGGGGTGTATTGCAAAGTCCAAAGGGCATTCAGAGGTATTCAAACAGTTTTCCTAGAGTAAGGAAGGCTGTCTTCTGAATATCATTGGGGTCTATGGGGATTTCATAGAATCCTGCAAAAAGGTCCATACTGCTGAAGTATCTGGTATCTTGTAGCTAATCTAAAAGGTCATTGATTTTGGGCAGAGGATAGGTATCCTTTTCCATAACTGATTTGAGTTTTCTGTAATCTACACAGAGTCTCCATCCTCCTTTCTTTGGTACAATAAGTATAGGGCTGGCCCAGGGGCTAGTAGAGGGTCAGATAACTCCATTGTCTAAGAGTTCTTAAATGTACTCCTTTTCAAATGTTTTTAGGTGATGGGGTATTCTATAGGGTTTCTGCCAGATGGGTGATGCATTCCCTGTATTGATACTGTGATGATATGATGGATTGTATAGCAGGTTGCTATAATCAGTGGTGAAGATATCTTGATATTTGTTGAGAAGTTCTACTAGTGATGGTTCCTTTAGGCAAGATGATAGTTTCCCAACTTTAATTGGTTGCTTGGGAATGTACTGGGTTCATCTTATCAGGGAATGTGTGTCCTTCTATATCTAGGTGTAGAATATCTTCATTGGGTTCAAATAAAAGGTTTCTGGGGTCAGGTGGTACAAAGATTTCGAAGCTGGTTTGTTCTCTAGGTTCTAGGATGAGATTCTTGTATAGTTTGACTGGTTTGTGGTATACTTGCTGGGGGACATTCCTCTTTAGATGATTGACTTGAAGGAGATATACTTCCTTCTTGTCTGAACTTCCAAATCCTTTGGCTTATCTTGTTCCTTCAGTCAGTTCAAAGACTTCTTATAGTTGTGGTATCTTGACCTTCATCTTCTGTCCTCTAATAATTTGGTATCATTCTGTACTACTATTGTATAGAATGACCTTGATTTCGCCCATATATCCTGGGTCAATGGTTTCTCCTTCTCCAGTTATTCCTTGTCTGGCAAGTCCAGACCTTGAGGTCAGTTAGATGTAAGCTCCTTGGGGTGGTTGTATGGCTAGTCTAGTTCTAATTATGAATGTTTTTCCAGATTTGATGGATTTGTCCTCCAGACTGTGAAGATTATATCCTACATCTTCTGGGTGTGCTTTGGTCAGGAGTTTGGCCTTGGGATGTAGCAAGGCATACTGGGCAATATTGTTGCTAAGTTCAGGCTGTCCTTGGACTGAGGCTCCACTAGCAGAGAGCCTCTAGGCTCTGAGGTTGAGATGTGGTCATCTGGCTCCAGTAGAGGGGTCTCAGAGATAGTTGATTCCTCTTCTTCCTGTAGGGTCTAGGGCTTTCATGAAGTTGGTAGCATCCTCTACCCATCCTTGGTGGGTTGTATGTCTGATGAGAGCTAGGATGTCTTCTCCTAAATTATAGATCTTTAGGGTTCTTCTTCCTGGCTTCTTGGTCTGACTTTTTTGGATCTGGCCTCTGTTGTCTCCTCTCTTCAAAGTATGGATTGCAACATTATGACTGAGGTGAATCTTCTGATTTCTACAGTCTCAGCAGTCTGGGTGTCTTCCATGGTTACAATATCTCATTGCTCTGAAATGATATTCCTGGTTGTTGATTTCTTGTTGTCTCAGGAATCAGTATCCATCTTGGTCATAAGTTGGGGGAAGGGTAGACAAGGGGTATATTTCTGTTCAGGTGAAGAAGTCTTGTCCTCTAAATCAACTTTGTAACCTTGTGGTAACTTCTTGAAAGATAGTTGACTGTGTAACTGTAGTTGGGGGTTCTGGTCTTTGGGGTCTCTGTCATTCTTGCCAGTCTAGTAGATGGCACTAGTGCTCCTAATGAGTCAATTTAATCTGGATTGGATTCGAATCCCATCCGGATGGATTCGAATCAACCATTGTTTTGATTTCCAAATTAGACAATTAAATGTTTACATCAATAACTCGATGAATAATCATCCAAATTTAATGATTTTTGTATCATTTGAAAGCCCTGAATAAGGTCTATCTAATAATCCCAAGAACATTGAAATCGGATCATGTGTTGCTGAATGATGAAGGAAAACGTCTGAATCGCCGATTTTGGAAATTGTTCAATTTGCCGATTTTGGAAATTTCATCAAATAGAATGTTTTCCTTAATATCTCGGCAACACGTATTCCGATTTTAATGTACTTGATATCATTAGAATGGCCTTATTAAGAGCTTTCAAATGACACCAATATCATCCAATTTAGATGATTATTCATCGAGTTATTGATGTAAACATTTAATTGTCTAATTTGGAAATCAAAACAATGGTTGATTCAAATCCCATCCGAATTCCATCTGGATTGACTCATTCAGAGCACTAGATGGCACTGATAGCAGTAGTCTTGGGGAGAGTGGAAGATCATCTGGTGTGGACACCTTCCTATCTGAAAAGCCCTTTCTTGGTGAATTTCTTTCTTGAAAATAATGGGGATTGTGCTGGGTCCTTCTTCCATATTCCAAGGGTCATTATCTTCAGGTGGTGTCTAGCAAGGATCATCCCAGGAAATGAGTTCAGGGACTTCTTCTTCTTTGGGTACTTCTTGTTCAGGAACTTCTTAGTTAGGAACTTCTTCTTCCTCAGATAATTCTTGGCCCCAGATTGCTTGTACTTCTGCAGCTTTGGCTGCAGGTATGTCTGGAACATGTTTGCATTTCTTCTTCTTCCTTCTGCACTCTGGGCAGGCTGTGCCAGATGAATTCCTTGTCCCAATAATCTTGGAGGAGTGCTCAGGGCACTTGTATCTCTTGAGATAGATGGGGTATCCTTTGATTTCTCCTGCAATGGCTCCAATGGTAATGGGGACAGTATCCTTGGCTGATACATTGTCTCCTGGTCTATTATCCACTAGGTTGATCCTGGGATTGAGTCTGGGATTATTTCCATCTTCAGATTCTTCTCCTTCCTCTATAGTAGATTCTTTACTGCTGGCATATTCCTCTTAGATGGTGACCTTCTTCTTCTTCTTCAATTGCTCATAGCTGGTCACCTTAACTCTATACTTCTTACCTCAGTAGTCAAACTTGAGTGCTTGTTGACCAATATCAACAACTGCAGTCATTTCCTTCATCTAGTTGGTACTAAGGATCATGTCATAGGTGACAGTTTTGGTGATAATAGCTTTCAAGATGGAGAACTAAATGTGTCCCAGGGAGATGGTGATGTTTTGTACTTCTCCAAGGGGTTGAGTTTGGGCTCCATCTGCTACTATGATACTGAGGTTAGATGGTTCATCAATGGGCTATTGGAGGATATCCAGGAACTATTTGGCAATGATACAGACAGCTGCTCCTGTGTTTATGAGGATTTTCGCCTTTTGTCCTCCAATATCTCTATGTAGGTAGGTGCTGATATATCTCTCTGCAGCTTGGATAGGGATGGAAGCTGGCTCTTATTGTGGAATTGGAACTCAGCCAGTGCTGGACCTGTTGGTTCTCAGCAATTTGTTTCAAACTCCAGCTGGTATTAGTTGTAGGAACTGTAGAAGGGAGACCTCCATCTTGGCTTCTTGAATCTTCTGCCAGGCTTCATTGTAGATATCTCTGGGTATGGTCTTTGGGGTGTACTTCTTCTTGGACTTTGAAGCAGCAGGCTCCTGTTCTTCTTGTTCCATTTCTTTATCCTTGGGTGGCAACTCACTTGTCTCAGAGACAAAAGGTGAGGGAGTTTAGGAAGGTATTTCTACTTGCTCCTCTTCATGCTCTTCATCTTCTTCCTGGATAATGCTTCTGCTGATATTCCTAAATGGCCTTCCTACAGGTCTCTTCCTCTTCTCTGCTGGATAGACTGTTTTTCGAGTGGTGACCTTGATAGGGTACAGGTCCAGGTCACTGTAGTCTTCACTGTTGCTTGCCTCCTTGAAATCTTCAACAGGATGGGCTTCAGCCTTCTTGTACTGAGTGTCATTCCTTTAGTTTGATGGTTCTGAGTCCCTTCAGTCACTTCTTTTGTTATCACATTCAGTGGCATAGTGTCTGAATTGTCCACAGTAAAAGCATTAGACTTGGGCTCTGTCTCAGACAGAGTATCTTCTTTCCTCTTGCTGGTAGCTTCTGTTATCTCTTGGTGGATAACCTTGACTTCTCTGGGGCAGGTATCTTCTGTTGTCTTGATAACTCCAATTTTTATATGTGGTAAGTTTTTCAATCTGTCTGACCAATCAGTTCAACTTGGAGCTGAGATCTTGGATTTCACTTCTGTCCTTCTTTCCTTCTTTGGCTGGCTTTCTTTCCTCAGATCTCTCTTGTCCTTGGAGGAGTCCTTGTAGGGCTTTGACCAGGATGTCTTTCTTGTCATCCTTCTTGTCATAGTCACTCCAGGTAGTCCCTTATCTGACATCAAAGAATCCTTGGGCTACATCAACTTGCTCTTTGGACCTTCTGATACCTAGGGTGTGGACATACTAGGTAATGTTCAGAGGAATCTCATTCATGAAGGTCATTGGACCTATGATATCCTGATTGGTGGCATTGAATCCAGCAGAATGCATTCTCTTCTAGATTCTTATGAAGAAGGCTCTGGGCAATTCTCTAAGATTCATCTTCATCTCTATGATAGATTCTTAAGCCTTGTGACAGGTTTCATTTCCTGCATATTTTTTGATGAGTCAGTGAACCATGGCTACATATTCTAGCTCATAAGATACTGCTGCTTGTATCTGTCTTGCCAGTTCTGAATGTGGGTCATTTGCTGTTCTTTGGAAAATTCCTCTGACTGGTTCTCTGAGCTGGGCCTTGTAGATGGTGATTTTTCTTTCATCTGAGAGATTTCTCAGAGCTGCAATTCCTTCAATTCCATCAAGAAATTCTCTGGGGTCTTTCTCTGGATATTCTGCAAAAGTTGGCAGTGAGATGGCTATTTCATCATCACTTTCTTCTGATTCTGGTTCTGGTCCAGATTCTGGTTCAGATTTTGACTCTTATTTGCTTTCTGAACTGTTACTGGAGATAGAAGTACTTCGGTATCTTGAGGATGGTGTTCTGGACCTTAGATAAAGTAGAATGAGCCTAGGTATTCTTGTAGGAGCTACTTCCAATTCTGCAAAGACTGGTGATCAGGGTTCAATGGGTGAGATTGGTGGGACTGGTATGGGGTGTCTGGCTGTAAGATCCCAGGCTTATGTAATGAGATCTTCTAGTTCTTATGCAAGCTCTTCAAGTTGTCCAGCAGGGCCACCTATGTTGTCTAGTTGATCTGGTTGGAGATTTTGGGCTGTACTGACTTCTAGTTCTGATTGGGATCCTTCTGATACTGGGTAGTTGGTAAGTCTTGAGGTGATTACTTCTCTTCTTGTCCAGATGCTAGTGATGACTAGTTCTTCTGTAGTGATAGAGATTGGTGTTGTATCAAATATATCCAGTTTGACTGTGGGTTCTTGTGAGCTGAGAAGTTATATTGATTTGAAATCTTTCTAGTTGAGCCTCCAAATATAACATACCTGGCTCAATGGAGGCAAATTACAAGGTTGTGGGTTGATGTAGTTTGGCTTGAGTCCACAGTTACTTTGTTAAAAAGCAACAAAATGTTCTATGATTCCTGAGGTCCTTGGTATTTAGTAGTATAATAGTCAACCTGGATACAGTAGTCGATTTTATTGGATTTCCTTATTGGGACAGTTCTCTGAGTATAGTGGTGATTTGTGTGAATGGGTTTCCTTATTGGGATGGTTCTCTGGATGTAGTGGTGATTTGTGTGAATGGATTTCCTTCTTGGGTCAACTGGAAATTGGTAGAATTTTATATGTAGCATGATAATCTCTGTGTGTGATGGTCTGGCAATTTAGTAGTTCTCCTTCTTAAGTAGTGGGTGATTTCTTTGTATAGTATGACAATCTCTATGTAGCATAGTGGACTCCTTATGTGGGACATTCTGACAATTTGGTGGATGACTTGATTTGGTACAGATTCTCCTAAACTGGTGGTTTGGGAATAGAAGATGGCATGGATTCTTCTTACTGAGAATTGTACTAGTGGTGGATTCTTCTGTTTCAGACTCACTGGAAACAAATGAATAACTTAGACAGTGGATAATTCCTGAATTGATGGGCTCTCTGGGAATATCACTTAGATGGTACAGATAGCTCAGATAACTCAGATGATGCAGATTCTAACTGAATTGATAGACTCTCTGAGAATATGGTGAATAACTTGAAAATAGTAGATGGTGCAGATTCTTCCTGGATCAGCAGCTTCAACTGGGAAATATAACTAGCAGCTTTGAGAAAGGGTCTCTTGGTAAAGTTATGTCAAAGACTGACTTTATTTATATGAATGAATTACTGTGAAGTTGTATCAGGGACTGGCTTGTGGCAAGAAAGGTGAGCTCTCTGAGAATGCAGATAACTTGGAAATAGAGGATGATGCAGATTCTTCCTGAATCAGCAGTTTTCTCAAATAGCAGAGAAGTTCTTCCTTGAACTTGGTGGCAAACTTCAGGCTTATCTGACAAGTGAACTAAAAACAGACTCATTCTTTATATCAGAAAGTAGACCAGAGTGGGAAAGGGGCAAAGCTCACAATCTCCTAGTAGTGGCTGTAGAGCAGGTATTTCTCCTAAGTATTACAATCCTTCCTGGATCAAGTGGCTTTTGGCAGGTATATCTCTCGAAGTATAGTAGGCAGACTTGTCTTTTGCTTTGTGTTTTAGAACTGAGATTTATTCACTCTTATCTCTGGATTATTTTATACATTGTGGTTGCTATCTGGTTGCTATATGGCTAACTATAGATTTGTTACTTATGGCAAGTGTACAGATCTTATACAGGTGTACAGATCTTGTATAGGTATACAGGTCTTGCACAGATATGCAGGTCTTGCACAGGTGTACAGGTCTTGCACAGGTATATCTTATCTGGTAGTCTAGCTATTTATATAGTTTTTTGCAGTAATGGTTGCTGGTTACTATGCTGTATATTCATGTCATCTGGCTAAGTTATAATTTGGATGATATATTTTGATTTGTCACAATATATATTATATTAAACTTAATATAATATTCATTAGTAGTATAACATACTCAGCTCAATAGAGACAAATTACAAAATTGAGATAGCTATATATATAGATTGGCTTGAGCTTCCAGTTACTTTGTTTAAAAATAAGTATAAGTTTTCTTGTTTATATAATATTGATGATTTCAGCAGTTTTTTTTATTAAGTGAGAATTCTGTATAATGTGGTCATTTCTTGTACAGATTCTATATAATATGGTAAACTTAGACAGATTTTTCAAAATAGTAGCTAAGTTCTTCAGCTTTATCTAATAAGTAGATCAAAAATATAACAGATTTCTCTTTAGGCTTAATCTGGTAAATATATCAAAATTTGATAAATTTCAGACTTAATCAAGTAAGTAGACCAAATTAGCAAACTTTTCTTTTTATTAACTATATCAAATAACTATTTTATTTATATGAATAAGTTTACTATAAAAGTATATCTATTAGACTAGCTTTATTGTGTTAAGAGTTTCAGACAGACTTCTTCTTTATATTAGAAAGTAGACTAGAGTAGAAAAGAAATAAAGCTCACAACTTCTTAATAATAGCTCATTGGTAGATATTCTCCTTTTAATTATATCAGATAATTGGCTTTTATATTTCTTTGACTTTTTGAAATGAGGTTTATTTACTTGAATCTCTGAGATATTTTATATAAATGTGATTGCTATCTGATTACTATCTAGATAATTATAGAATATATAATAAGGCTATTTTAAAAAAGGTATGATTACTTATTCCTATGTAAAATAGATATTCTCTATTAAATAAGTATTCTAGTAGAAATGAGTGTTCTAGTTAAAATAAGTATTCCAGCTGAGATGAAATCAATATATCTAATTTAGTATATCTAGTTATTTATATAAATTATAGTATATATAGGTAACTATTATCACATAGTAGGTACTGAGTTCTCTAAGTATATCAAATTCTATTCAAGATATATCTCTTAGATCAACTACAAGTTTCTTATAAGTAAGTTATATTGGAGTACCTTCCCAAGGTCTTATAGTTCTCAAACTTCTTATCTTTAAACTGTTCTATTGTCTCTTGAATTTACTTATAGAATTGAGTAGAGGACTAGAACTTTTGTACTCTTGAGTGGTTGAGTACTTGAATGCTTGAGTGTTTTAATACTGACTTTATTTCAAAAGAAATAAGAGAGGTATTTATACAGAATATAATTCAATAGTTACTAAGATATAAAGCTAAATATAAAATCCAATAACTAAATAAGATATTTGAATATAGGAAACTTCAGGTTGTAAGTATATATTCAAGTACTATTACAATTGATTATATAAGATCAGAATGCTGGAATATTCAAGTGTTCAAACAAATAGTTATATAAGCAAATTAGAGTAGAATGTTCAAAATCCTGAGAGCTTTGCCTTTATCACTATCATCAAGACTAGAAGTTAGAGATGAAATGTTTTTGAAGGAAATAAGATCAGTGAGTATTTCTGTAAATATTTCATTTGTTTCATGTATATTGATTAGTGGGATGATATTATTTATAATGATGTCATCATGTTTGGCAGCAGTGGTAAGGAGATCAGAGACTCTCTAATCTATGATATTTTTCTCTACAAAGTAGGAGACAAAGGTGGAATCTTGAGGAAGTCTGACTAGATACTGGAACCTTAGAATACTGAGATTAATTCTTATAGAAATTGATTTTGATTGTTCTGGAGAATAGGATTCCAGAACTCTTCTACCTCATCACTTTTGAGAGTAATAGTATATTGGGCTTCTGTAGTCACTATAGCTTCTAGTATATCTATATAGTAGGCTGACAATTTCTTGAAGTCTGAGACTCTGATATACTCTAAGTTGGGAATTGACCAAGATGTATGCCTGAAGATCTGATGGATCTTTTTGGCTACTCTCAATTTATATATATCAATAGAGATATCATCTTATATCTCTAGAGATCTGGCCTGAGAAAATTCCTAGCAGAGGAGGTTTCCTATTTTATATTCCTGTCATATCTAGAGACATTCAGTAGCAGTAGTAATTCTAATCTCCATTTTACAGTGGTAGAGTATAAAGTGATAAGAGTCATCAGTACCTAGATTGAGGTTAGGAATCCTTCTAGTGCAGATCCTCATAGCTCTCCTGATGTCTTAGAACATCCTTTCTTAAACTGAGAGACCTTAGTGATTCCTGGACTATGAGGTCTGGTGAGTGGTAGGCATTTTGTTTATAGTGAGTCTTTTGAACTATTTCAGAATTTTATGAGTCTTGTTTGAGTTGCTGCTGCTGTAGTTTCTTAGTTCTTCTTTTATATTCCTTGAGATGTCTATCTTGTAGTTATTATAACTTATAGGTTATTACCATTATTCATCTTGTAGCTTGGGTGAGTCATGCTATATGATCTTCTTATACTCTGATCTGGTAGCTTGTAAGAAAAGGCTATCTCCTGTAAAGATGTCACTATTCTGAGATCACTATTATATCTTCTTTCTGAATAAGGATCTTCTCTGGAACATCCTTATTCATTGATCTAGTCTGAAAAATTTTCTGATCCCATAACCTCTAGCAGGGAGTCAAAAAGTGATATTTATAGACTAGTATCTTCTTTATATATTTTGATATAAGGGTAAAGAGTAGCTTTCTTCATATAAAGTAAGGGCCTAATTCTGATCTTGACTAATCAGTTGATAGTTTGAACTCTTCTAGCTTCAAAAGTCTCATAAATAAGTAGTTGCTAGTGCTATATCTCTTAGAGAATAGTCTAGACAGATTGTTTGCTGGTCATGGGACATGCTGTTATGATTTGCAGACTAGAACCTTGCAGGCAGTCATTATGTTTTACTTTTCTTATATAGGTTTATGGTACTTCTTGAGTCTGTTTCTATATACTATAGTAGACAGTATAGTCTCTGAGAGTTTTTTAAGCTAGAAGATAGTTCTTTTGATATCTTACATATAGAAGAGTTCTTTCCATTTAGGCTCTAGTTTTCATAATCATGAGGCTTCTACCATATTTCAATACTGTAGGTATTTTTCTCTAATTTGAATAAGTTCTAGAGTCTTGTAATTCTTTTCTGCATTCTTTATTAGCAATTGTGACTTGATGATATAATCTTCTGCCTTCTTTCTGAATTGGTATAGTTTCCAGATTTCTGAGTCAATCTGTCACTAAGTTAGGTCTAGATTTATAACTGAGGTTCTATCAGAATCTTCTTCTCTGAAGAGCAGTTCTTTTGGGGTAAAGTGTGTACTCTGTGACTATATGTCTTATAGGATAGAGAGGGCAGTTGGGAGGTAGTTATTCCAATTCTCATATATATCTGAGATCTTGGCCAGAATGTTCTTGAGGGTCTTATTTATTCTTTCTGTCTGTCTATTTCCTTAAGAGTAATATATAGTAGTCTTAATATGCTGAATCTTGTATTTTGATACATTATCTCATAGAATCTATTAACAAATTCTGTGCTATGGTCTGTGATGATTTGCCTTGATGTCTTGTAGTAGCAGATGATTTCTTGGTGCAGGAAGTCAGCAATAGAGAGAGCATTAACTTCTTGTAATACTTCTGCTTCTATCTATTTAGTAAAGAGATCTACAATAACTATAATATAGTAGTTTTTTGATAGAGTTACTGGTAGTGGTCCAATGATGTCTATTGCAATGTAGTGGAAGGGGATAGATTTGATTCTTAATGACCTGGGTATCTGGTCTTGCTGATCTTATTTCTGTTTTAGATACTTATTATACCCTTTGACAAATTGGCACAGGTCTTCTTCTATCTTAAGCCACTACATGGTTCTTCTTACCTTGTCATATGTATTGGTTCCTCTTAGATGTCCTTGTTCATACACTTCTTTTATTACTTGATACTTCTTGTATTTGGGTATAATGAGTTTTCATCTTTTTCTAAATGTAGTGTTGTCTAGTTTGAATTGTTTCTAAGTCTAGTTAATGATAGTAATAGTCCAGGGTTTGAGGTGGTTGAGCATCTTCTACTGCCCAAGATAGCTGATTAATCTATAGTATAGCTTCTTATTTATATTGAATAGTCTTAATGGGAGTATTTCAAGATATTTTTAAAAGTGCATCAGCATTGACATTGGTTCTTCCTGAGCAGTGTTTGATAGTACAGTCATACTCTTGTAGTCTGTAGATCCATCTGATATATATTCCTTTAGGGTTCATAGTATAGAAAAGCCAGGTAAGAGCAGAATAATCTGTTTGAATAGTGAAGTATTTTCTAGCTAGGTAGTAGTGGAACTTATCTACTACCTAGACTACTGCTAAGCATTCAAGCTTATATGACTCATAGTTCTGTTCTGCTCTACAGATACCTCAGCTTGCATAGGAGATAATATATTCATATCCATCTTTCTTCTGAGCTAGCACTACTCTAAGTTCTATAGTACTTATATCTGTCTATAGAATGAACTCTAGATTTCAATCTGGTCTTCTGAGAATGGGTGCTTGGGTCAACTTAGTCTTGAGTTTATTGAAGGTTTTTTGATATTTCTTAGTTCTTTTGAACTTGATCTCCTTCTCCAGTAGCTTATAGATAGGTACTACAATGTTGGAGTATTCTTTGATAAATCTTCTATAGTAAGAGGCCAGTCTGAGGAAGGCATGGACTTCTGTAGTTATTCTGAGTCTTGGGTAGGCTATGATAGCCTCAATCTTCATAAGGTTTATATGAATTCTAGTCTGGTTAATGATATATCCTAGGTAGGTGATTTCTTGAGCTACAAACTTATACTTGTTGGGCTTGATATAGAGGCTATACTCCTGAGCTTCTTGAGGACTAGCTGTATGTGCTTGATATATTCCCATATAGTATTACAGAAGATGATTATATCATCAACATAGATAAAGAGCCATTTTCCAATTTCATTGCTGAAGACTCTATTTATTATTCACTAAAAACTTACTGGGGTATTGTATATTCCAAATGATATTTATAAGTAGACATAGGTGGCATCAGGTATGATGAAGGCTGATTTCTCACTGGCACCTTAAGTGAGACTAATCTGATGGAAGCCTGGGAATAGAACTAAGGTAGTATAGTATTTAGCTTTACTTCTAAGAATAATAAGGATTTCTTGAATATTTGATAAGAACTATCTATCCTTTATAATGATTGTAGTGAGCTTTCTGTAATCAATACAGAGTCTTGGAGTGAACTCTTCAGGCTTGTTTCCTTTCTTAGGGATAAGGATAATGAGTGAAGTCCAGGAGCTGATAGCTTGCTTGATGATACCAGCTTCTTCTATTTTCTTAAGTTCTGCTTGCAGCCATTCTCTGTAGACAGGTAGTATATGTAGATCTAACTTTCTAATAGATGGGCTTGGTATCATCAGTATTAACTTCATAGTAGTACTTGGGTTCTTGATTGTGGATGTCTCTGAAGTCTGTAGTGAGTACTCTTTCATTCTGATATAGAATCTTGAGAAGTTGTTCTTCTAGGGGAAAGTTTTCTCTAATGGTATATGTATGCTTGTCTGGTTCTTGTCTTTATTGTGCTCAAGTTCAGTAATCTTAGTGGCAGTATAGGCTTCTCTTCCAGTAGATCCAAAGTCTTGTTTTTCTCTCTTAGTCTTGATGAGTTCAATGGCTACAGTGATGTTAGGTTTCTTAACTTTATAGATCAGCATCTGGCCAATTCTGTTATGCTTCATGACTTTTAATATGGTAGTAGGGTTGTGATTCCTGACTATAAGGAAGATATCATCAGTGTAATCAGAGTTAATGACTTCTCCTTCAACTGAGATTTTACTCTTGGCCAGACTACTCTTAGTCTTGATAATTCTGATATAGTTCTCTTGTAACTTGACGCCAATTTCAGTACCAAGTAGAGTGGTGGTCTGTGGTTCAAGAATAGTATCTTGGATACTAGCAAGATCTATTTCTATAGTTTCTTCAGTCTCGTATTCTGAGATCTTGACTTCAGGGTAAAACTTCTTGACCCTGAGAGTGATATCTGGTTCTTGTTTCTCCTCATCATCACTATCAGCTTGAAGCTCTGAGGGCTGGTCATCTTCTTTAGCTTTCTTTTTTACTTCAGCTACTTTTTGTTCATACCTTTATTGATAGATTTTTCTAATTTCACTGGTATAGAACCAGTAGTCATTGAGATATTTGGAGTAGTACATTCTAGCACTATGGGGGCATCTTCCTTGAGGGGCATAGCCATCAATGATCTTGTTATACCACTGCTCATCTGTGAGCTTAGTTGTCTTGCTCTTATTTTTGTACACTGAGTGTATGAAGACTTCTGTATCTTTATCTCCTTTCTCTATATCTGGTAGTGCTTCTTTATAGACATTGATAGAGACTCATACCTTTCTTCCTCTATAATTGATCTGCATCTTCTGAGCATTGAGGTCAATAATAGCTTTGGCCTTATGAAGTTATTGATTATTAATGAGGATGTCATAGTTAGTGGTACTTATAATGATTACATCTACTGAGATAGTAGCTCCTCTGATCTTGATTGAGACTTCTCAGATCTTACCTAGGGAGGTAGCTCATATATCATCCACTGTGATATAAACTATTCTGGTAGATTCTTCAATATCTCAGCCTAGACAGTCAATTGTCTTCTTGTTTATGAGACATCCACCAGCACTGGTATCAATGATAGCATTAAAGATATAATCTTTAATCTGATATTAGGTATAGACTGAGGTCTTGTACTGTAGGGGGGGGGGACCCCCTAGAGGGATCAGATAGGGGGTG
>RBNI01002345.1:0-18796 GCA_003990745.1 Jimgerdemannia flammicorona | reverse complement strand
TTTTTTAATGGACTCAAAGTCCCACAGAATTTTATTGGAAGGGAACCTAGACTATATAGACCAAAACCCTCCCCCACCACTCACCAAACAATATCCCCCCATTAATCTAGACTACTAAATTATCCAATAGTCCTACTGCTCCAGCTATACCTGTTGAACACTGGCTACATTGACCCCCACAATATAGACTAGACTTGTCTGCTCACCAGGGCTGGATCATCATTTACATGTGAGAGCACACCTACACGTCAGATCTAGCAGTGCCAGAACTGAATAAAGAATAGCCCCCCAAACCCCAAAAGAAAGCCTGAGATAAAGAAAAAACCCCCCAACTAACCAATAGAGAGCAAAGTAGATTCAAAGTGGATGAGTAAAGAACTTATATACAGCACCTTCCTCAAAGGACTTATACATAGACTAGGGTCTGAAGAGACCCCACTCCCACTCTCCGAGCCTGTAGGCCTTGATCACATTGCCATGTCAGCTCCCAGTTCCAGTCAGGTACTGCTAAATGAGGAAGGCCCCACTCCCTAAGCCTGCAGGCCTCAATCGCATTGCCATGTCAGCTCCTGGTTCCAGTTGGGTACAGCCAGGATACCAGTCCCTGCACCACCCCACCCCCCACCAGCCAATTGAAAGGCCCCACTGAAATATTGTCTGCCCCAGCCCCGATGACCACCCCCAGCCTAGTACCCCACTGATTCACCATAATCACCCTTTCTCCTATCTGTGATGGCCATCTCCCCTCTCATCCTGACATCACCCAAAAAAACAGTCACCTATGCCAGAACCATGCTTATCGGGAAGCTTGCCAAAGCCAGAGGGCTCCACTACAGGCACCAAGGACCTGCAGGTAACCTACACTGAGCACTTGATGCCCAAGGTCAGCTGACTCCCTACATAGCCTGAGACATACCAAGACAGTACCTTGTTGGCAATAGCAAAAGGAAGAAGGCACCACACCAAAACAGATGTACTCTAGATGCAGCCAAAGATACCAGAAACCGCGAAAAAGTAGAGAAGACACTGATCTGATACTGATAAAGGGGTAACTCATCACCATTGCCCTCCTCCCACTATGCCCATGCAGGCACAGCAAACCAACCTAAGGTAGAGGGGGTAATAATAGGGAAAAGGGACTTGGAAGATTGTCTACCAAACCTTGTGACCAGTAAGGTAGTGGAGAAAGGGGGTGAGCATGATGATCTCTGTATAGTATGACAATCTCCAAAAGTATGCAATTTCTGACAAATAACTCAATTTGATTCTCCTGGGAATTATACTGGTGGCAGATTCTTCTATATTGGGCTTATTGGGAATAGATGAATAACTCTGATGGTGCAGATAACTTGAGTCACTCAGATAACTCAGATATTGTGAATTCTTCCTGAATTAGCAGCTTTGACTGAGAAATAACTCAGATGGCACAGGTTCTTCTTAACTAGTGGCTCTTTGAGAAATATGATGGCATGGATTCTTCCTGAATTGGTGGCTTCAACTGGGAATGTAGATAACTTGATAATGGTGGCTTCAACTGGGAAACATACTGGCAGCTTTTTGGGAAAGGGTCTCTTGGCAAAGTTATATCAAAGACTGGCTTTGTTTGTATAAATGGGTCACTGTGAAGTTGTATCAGAAACTGGCTTAAGCAAGGTGGCTTTCTCTTAGGTAGCAGAAACTTAGGTTCTTCAGGCTTATCTGACAAGTATACTAATAACAATAATTCCAAAGGTGAAGTTCTTCACTTAAACTTGGCAGCAAAATCAGCTTTGTATCGAAAAGTGGACCAGAGTAGAGAAATAAGCTCACAATCTCCTAGCAGTAGCTGTAGAGTTCCTCTCAAAGTGTGGTAGGCAGACTTGTTTTTTGCTTTAATTTCAGACTGAGGTTTATTCACTCTTGTCTCTGGGGTAATTTATACAGTTGTGGTTACTATGTAGCTAACTATAAATTTACTACTTCTGGTAATATTTGGGTGTGTTCTCTGGATACAGGTGTGTCTACAGAACATGAGTGTGTCTGCAGGATATGAGTGTGTCTGTAGGACATGAGTGTGTCTACAGAACATGAGTATATCTGCTGGATACAGGTGTGTCCTCAGGATATAGATAAATAACTCTGATCTAGTATCCTGGCTAATTATAAGTATGGCAGACATGAGTAACTATGATACACTGGAAGTCATGTCATGCTGGATAAGTATGCTAATTGTTCATATCATCTGACTAAGTTATAATTTGGATGATATGTTTTGGTTTATTACATCAGCCCCCACTAAAGGGTAGTCTGTCCCAAACTATTCTTCAGTCATCATCCCAATAGGCATAAGTAGTTTCTGCATCTATACCTGTTCCATTATCATCATCTAAACTATGGTCACTCCATTCTAGAGACTCCTCTTCTTCCTTGGGGAATAGAGTCTCAACTTGGTGAATGATGCTGAGGTAGGTAGGCAGAGTCATCCTTTGGAGGTCATTCAGAGAGAACTGGGCCTGAATTAAGGTAGAAGGGTTTTGTTTATAGATTGTGTATAGTCTGTCTACAGTAGTAGTATTCCTTCTGTTCAGACCAGTAGTATTATAGACATAGACCAGGTCTGGGAGAGGAAGATTCTGCAATTGTTCTCCAATTGTATAGTATGCCTACAGCTGGTGGACCTGGAGTAATCTCTCAGCCAGAGTGAGGTTTTCTTGATAAATCTGGATTCTCTGAAGGTATGTTCCATTGGGTTCCCAGAACTGTGGCAGGAGAACTGATAGGGCTTGAAGGGAACTGAGGACAAGGGTCTGGAGGCAGTTATCAATTCTCTGGTTTATGATATGAGAAAAGATATATCTTGAGGTGATTGATGTATACTAGTGTCCTCAGGGTCCATCTATTCATGCTTCTTAAATAAATACTAGTTCCTCTGATGTTGTGTACAAGATAGGTCCTTTCCATTTGGGTTCCAATTTGGTAGTAAAATTTGTTTCAATCAAGCTTCTCTAAACTAATACTTAATCTTCAATCTTGATCTCCTGATCCTTCTGTTTCTGGTTATAATACTTTTTTTGTCTTTCTTGGGCTTTGATAATCTGACCTCAGGCTTGATTATATAACTGTTCTGCCTTCTTAAGGAGGTCTCTAAGATTCTTATGGTCAGCAGTTCTGGTTTTCTCAGTAAACATCATTTCAAATGGCTTTTGTTTGGTGGAGGTAGCAGGGGTGTTCTAAATTTCCCATAAGATCTCAGGTAAGCAGAGGTCCCAATTAGTAGGATTGACTCAAGCAAGTCCTTTCTTGATGGTCTGGTTCATTCTTTCTATCATGCCATTGGTCTGAGAGTGTATGATATAGTTCATTTGAAGTAGATCTTATGAATTCAGGCATAACTTATAATTATGTTATTGATGAATTCTGTGTCTCAGTCAGAGATGAGTTCTTCTGAGAGTCTATATCTGAGTGTGAGTCTATGGAGAAGGCCTATAATGGTTAAGACATCTGCGATTTCTATTAGGAAAGCCTCAGGCCACTTGGTCAGATATTCTACAAATATAAGGATGTATTTGTTTCTTCTTGGTATAACTGGTAGAGGTCCAATTACATCTATTTTCCATCTCTGAAAGATGTTGTCTAGTAGTGCAATTGGTTGCAATAGTGTTTGATAGTTCTTTCTTCCTGACAGGTATTACATTTCTTGAGTATGTCCCAGACTTATGTTCTGAGATTGGGCCAATATTGGTGTGTTATTTACAGCTTCTCTTCTATATTTGCCTGTCCCTGATGAGCTTTCTGATATTCTTTTCAGATTAGATCTTCTTGTGCCTTAATGGTCTGAAGAGCTTCCTTTAGGGTATAGTTCCTCAGGATACCTATCTTCTGGTTCATTGAGGTTGGTAGGAAAGTACATCAACATTGTTGTGAGCTTTCCCTGCTTTGTAGATAATGGTGATTTTGTAATCCTAAAGAATAAGGATCCAGTGGGCTAGGATTCAAGTGGGTTTCTTGTAGTTGAATAGCCATTTGAGGGCTACATGATCTGTAATCAGGGTGAACCTTTTTCTGATGAGATAATGTTTGAACAGAGTGATCACCTATATGACTGCAAGGTATTCCAGTTTAGTGCTACCATAGTTCATCTGCTGCTGATTGGTAGCTCTGCTTATATAAGCTATCATATGGTATTGTTGATCAGGTCCTTCTTGGGCTAGAACTGCTCTGAGGCTATTTTTAGAAGTATCTGTATACAAGATGAATGGCTTATGTAGATTGGGGCGTACAAGGATTGGTACTATAGTCATACAGTTTTTGAGTTCCTTGAAGGCTTTTTCTTATGATTCTGTCTATTTGAATGGTATTCCTTTCTTGAGAAGAATTTGGATTGGGGCAGCAATTTGGGCAAAATCCTTAATAAACCTTTTGTAGTAGGATACTAGCATTAGGAATGATAATGTTTCCTTTGAGGTCTTGGGTACTGGCCAATTGTTGATCTTTTTGGTTTTCTTTGAGTCTGTATGGGTTCCTTCTTTCGAAACTATGAATCCAAGGAATTTAAGTTTCTGTTTCCCAAAGTAGTATTTCTTTGCATTCAATCTCAAGTAGTTCTTATGGGTAAGCTTGAGGAATTCCTCTAGGTGGTGTAGGTGTTCTTTGAAATTTGCTGAATAGATGTTGGAATCATCCATATATACAATCAGGCAGTAGTAGATCAAGGGGGCATAGACTGAATTCATCATTCTCTGAAAGGTGAGGAGTGCATTACAAAGTCCAAAAGACATTCAGAGGTATTCAAACAGTTTTCCTAGAGCAAGAAAGACTGTTTTTTGAATGTCTTTAAGATTCATGGGGATCTCATAGAATCTTGCAAAAAGATTCATACTGGTGAAGTATCTGGCATTCTATAACTGATCCAAAAGGTCATTGATTCTGGACAAAGGATAGGTATCCTTTTCTGTGACTAAATTGAGTTTTCTGTAATCTACACAGAGTCTCCATCCTCCTTTTTTTGGTACAATAAGTATAGGGCTGGCCCAGGGACTGATTGAAGGTCAGATAACTCCATTGTCTAAGAGTTCTTAAATGTGCTCCTTTTTGAATGTTTTTAAGTAATGGGGTATTCTATAGGATTTCTACTAGATGGATGTTGCATTTTCTGTATTTATGCTATAGTGATATAATGGGTTATATGGCAGATTACCATAATTGGTGGTGAAGATATCTTGATATTTGTTGAGAAGTTCTACTGATTGTTGCTGTTGTTGGGGTGTCAATTCTTCTCCAATGTTGGTGGAAGGCTTCACTGTCTCCTGGGTTGCAGAGGGGCCTTTCCTTTCTTCTAGGACCTTTTGCTATTTCCCAATAAGTTCAGTTCATAAACTTCTCTGTGAGTTTAGCTGAAAAAAGGCACCAGGTGTCCTATGATGGTTCCTTTTGGCAAGATAATGGTTTCCCAACTTTGGTTGGTTGCTCAGGAGTGTACTGGATTCATCTTGTCAGAGAATATGTGTCCTTTTATGTCCAGGTGTGGAATATCTTCATTTGGTTCAAAGAAGAGATTTCTGGAGTTGGATGGTATGAAGATTTTGAAGGTGGTTTATTCTCCAGGCTCCAGGATGAGATTCTTGTGTAGTCTGACTGATTGCCAGTATACTTGCTGGAGAATATTCCTCTTGAGGTGGTTGACTTGAAGGAGATATACTTTCTTCTTATCTGAACTTCCAACTCCTTTGACTTGTCTTGTTCCTTCAGTCAGTTCAGATACTTCTTGTAATTGCAGGGTCTTGACCTTCATGAAGACTGCTTGGGCAATCTTCTGTCCTCTAATGATTCAATATCATTCTGTACTACTGTTGTATAGAATGACCTTGATTTCACCTATATATTCTGGATCAATAGTTCCTCCTTCTATAGTTATTTCTTGTCTGGCAAGTCCAGACCTTGAGGTTAGTTGGATGTAAGCTTCTTGGGGTGGCTACATAACTAATCTAGTTCTGATTATGAAGATTTTTCCAGGCTTGATAGATTCATCCTCCAGACTGTGATGATCATATCCTATATTCTCTGGGTGGGCTTTGGTCAGGGGTTTGGCCTTGGGATGTAGCAGGGCATACTGTGCAACATCCTTGCTGAGCTCGGGCTGTCCTTGGACTGAAGCTCTACTAGTAGAGAGCCTCCAAGCTCTGAGGTTGAGGTGTGGCCATCTGGCTCCAGTGGAGGGGTCTCAGAGATAGTTAATTCCTCTCCTTCCTATAGGGTCTAGGGCTTCTATGAAGTTGGTGGCATCTTCTACCCATCCTTAGTGGGTTGTATGTCTGATGAGAGCTAGGAAGTCTTCTTCCAAATTATAGATCTTAAGGGTTCTTCTTTCTGGCTTTTTGGTCTGACTTTTTCAGATCTGGCTTCAGTTATCTCCTCTCTTCAAAGTGTGGATTGTAACATCATGACTGAGATGGATCTTCTGATACCTACAGTCTCAGCAGTCTGGGTGTCTTCTATGATTACAATATCCCATTGCTCAGAAATGATATTCCCAGTTATTGATCTCTTGTTGTTTTGAGAATTGGTACTCATCTTGGTCATAAGTTGGTAGGAGAGTAGATAAGGGATATACTTCTATTCTGGTAAAGAGGCTTTGTCCTCTGAATTGGCTTTGCAACTTAGTAGTAACTTCTTAGAAGGTAGTTGACTATGCAACTGTGTTCAGGGGTTCTGGTCTCTGAGGTCTCTGTCTCTCCTATTAGTCTAGTAGATGACACTGATAGCAGTAGTCTTGAGGAGAGTGGAAGATCATCTGGTGTGGACATCTTCCTAGCTGAAAAGCCTTTTCTTGGTGAGTTTCTTTCTTAGGGATAATGGTGATTGTGCTGGGTTCTTCTTCTATATTCCAAGGATCATTATCTTCAGGTGGTGTCCAGTAAGGGTTATCCCAGAGAATGAGTTTGGGGACCTTCTCTTCTTTAAGTACTTTTTGTTCAGGAACTTCTTCATCAGGAACTTCTTAGTTAGGAACTTCTTCTTTCTCAGATAACTCTTTGCCCCAAATTGCTTGTACTTCTGCAGCTTCAGTTGCAGGTATTTCTGGAACATATCTGTATTTCTTCTTCTTCTTTCTGTACTCTGGGCAGGCTGTGCCAGGCAATTTCCTTGTTCCCATAATCTTAGAGGAATGTTCAGGACACTTGTATCTCTTGAGGCAAGTAGAGCATCCTTTGATTTCTCCTGCAATAGCTCTAATAGTCATAGGGATGATATTCTTGACCCACACATTATCTTCTGATCTGTCATCCACCAGATTAATTCAGGGATTGAGTCTGGAATCATTTCCATCTTCAGATTCTTTCTCTTCTTCTGTGGTAGATTCTTCACTACTGATATATTCCTCCTGAATAGTGACCTTCTTCTTTTTCTTTGATTACTCATAGCTGGTTACCTTAACTCTGTACTTTTTGCCTCAGTAGTCAAACTTGAGTACTTGTTGACTAATATCAACAACTGTATTCATTTCCTTCATCCAGTTGATACTGAGAATCATATCATAGGTGACAGCTTCAGTGACAATAGCTTTTGGGATAGAGAACTGAATGTGTCCAAGGGAGATAGTGATATTTCATACTTCTCCAAGGGGTTGAGTTCAGGCTCCATCTGCTACTATGATGCTGAGGTTGGATGGTCCATTAATGGGCCATTGAAGGGTGTCCAGGAATCGTTTAGCAATGATACAGACAGCTGCTCCAGTGTCTATGAGGATTTTTGCTTTTTGTCCTCCAATATCTCCATATAAGTAGGTGCTGACATGCCTTTCAGCTGCTTAGATAGGGATGGCAACTGGTTCTTACTGTGGGATTGGAACTCAGCCAGTACTGGACCTGGTTGTTCTCAACAATTTGTTTTGAACTCCAGCTGATATCAGTTGCAGGAACTGTAAGAGAGGGACTTCCATCTTGGCCTCTTGAATCTTCTGCCAGACTTCATTGTAGATGTCTCTAGGCATAGTCTTCAGGGTATACTTCTTCTTGGGCTTTGAAGCAGCAGGCTCCCATTCTTCTTATTCCATTTCTTCATCTTCTGGTAGTAGCTCATTTGTCTCAGGGATAAAAGGTGAAGGAGTCTGGAGAGGTATTTCTATCTGCTCCTCTTCATGTTCTTCATGTTCTTCTTGGATGATTCTTCTGCTAATGTTCCTGGATGGCCTTCCTACAGGTCTCTTCCTTTTCTCTGCTGGGTAGACTGTTTTTTGGGTGGTAACCTTGGTAGGGTACAAGTCTAGGTCACTGTAGTCTTCACTGTTGCTTGCTTCCTCGAAATCTTCAACAGAATGGGCTTTAGTCTTCTTATACTGAGTGTCATTCCTTTGGTTTGGTGGTTCTCTTGTTCTTAGAGGAGTTCTTGTAGGGCTTTGACCAAGATGTCTTTTTTATCTTCCTTCTTGTCATGGTCACTCTAGATAGTTTCTTGTCTGATATCAAAGAATCCTTAAGCTATATCAACTTGCTCTTCAGATCTTCTAATGCCCAGGGTGTAAATATGCTGAGCAATATTTGGGGGAATTCCATTCATGAAGGTCATTGGATCTATGATGTCCTGATTGGTGGTATTGAACCTAGCAGCATATATTCTTTTTTGGATTCTTATGTTCATCTCCATAATAGATTCTTGAGCCTTGTGATGGGTTTCATTTCCTGCATACTTTTCAATGAGTCAGTAGACTATGGCCACATATTCTAGCTTATAAGATATTGCTGCTTATATCTGTCTCACCAGTTCTGAATTTGGGTCATTTGTTGTTTGGTGGAAAATTCCTCTGGCTGGTTCTCTGAGCTAAGTCTTGTAGATGGTGATTTTTCTTTCATCTGAGAGATTCCTCAGGGTTGTGATTCCTTCAATTCCATTAAGAAATTCTCTGGGGTCTTCCTCTGAGTATCTTGTAAAAGTTGGCAATAAGGTGGCCATTTTATCATCACTTTCTTCTAATTCTAGTTCTGGTCTAGATTCTGGTTCTGATTCACTTTCTGAGCTGTCACTAGAGATGGGGGTGCTTGGGTATCCTGAGGATAATGTTCTGGTCTTTAGATGAAGTGGAATAAGTCTAGGTATTCTTGTAGGAGCTACTTCTAATTCTGCAAGGGCTTGTGGTAAAGGTTCTATTGGTGAGATTGATGGGACTGGTATGGGGTATCTGGCTGTAAGATCTTGGACTTGTGTGATAAGATCTTCTAGTTCTTATATGAGTTCTTCAAAATCTCCAACAGGGCCACCTGTATTGTCTGGTTGATCTGGTTAGGGGTTTCAGACTATACTGGCTTCTGGTTCTGGTTGGGATCCTTCTGATACTGGGTAGTTAGCAAGTCTTGATATAATTACTTCTCTTTCTGTCCAAATGCTGATGATAACTAGTTCTTCTGTAGTAGTAGAGATTAGTGTTGTATCAAATATATCCAGTTTGACTGTAGGTTCTTGTGAGCTGAAAAGTTATATTGATTTTGAAATCTTCCCAGTTGAGCCCCCAAATATAATATGTCTGGCTCAATGGAGGCAAATTACAAGGTTGGGGGTTGATGTAGTTTGGCTTAAGCCCCCAGTTACTTTGTTTAAAAGTAACAAAAAGTTCTAAGATTCCTGAAATCCTTGATATTTAGTGGTATAATAATCAAAGCTGGATATCTGTGAGTAATTTGTATACCAATTTCCTAATTGAGATGGTTCTCTGGGTATAGCAGCGATTTGTATGTGAATGGGTTTCCTTCTTGGGTCAACTAGGAATTGATAGAATTCATATGTAGCATAATGGTTTCCTTTCTAAGTGACAGTGATCTCCAAAAGTATGCAATTTCTGTGTGATGATCTCTTATATAGCATGATGATCTCTGTATAGTATGATGATCTCCAAAAGTATATAATTTCTGGTGAATAACTCGATTTAGTTCTCCTGGGAATTATACTGGCAGTGGATTCTTCTATACCAGACTTACTGAGAATAGATGAATAACTCTGATAGTGCAGATAACTCAGATCACTTGGATAACTCAGATGTTATGGATTCTTCCTGAATTGGCAGCTTTGACTAGGAAATAACTCAGATGGCATGAGTTCTTCTTAACTAGTAGCTCTCTGAGAAATATGATGACATGGATTCTTCCTGAATCAGTAGCTTCAAATGAGAATATAGATAACTTAATAATGGTGGCTTCAACTGAGAAATGTGCTGGTGGCTTTTTGGAAAAGAGTCTTTTAGTAAAGTTGCATCAAAGACTGGCTTCATTTATGCAAACAGGTTACTGCAAAGTTGTATCAGAAACTGGCTTGAGCAAGGCAGCTTTCTCTTAGATGGCAGAAACTTAGGTTCTTCAGGCTTATCTGGCAAGCATACTAATAATAATAATTCTAAAGGTGGTGAAGTTCTTTACTCAAACTTGGTGACAAAATCAGCTTTATATCAGAAAGTAGACTAGAGTGGAGAAATAAGCTTACAATCTTCTAGTAGTGACTATAGAGTTCCTCTTGAAGTATGGTAGGCAGACTTGTCTTTTGCTTCAATTTTGGACTGAGGTTTATTCACTCTTATCTCTGGGGTAATTTATACAGTTGTGGTTACTATATAGCTAACTATAGATTTACTACTTCTGGTAATATTTGGATATATTCTCTAGGTATAGATATATCTATAGGATATAAGTATGTCTGTAGGACATGAGTGTGTCTACAGAATATGAGTGTGTCTACAGGACATAAGTGTGTCTACCAAATACAAGTGTATCCTCAGGATACAGATAAATAACTCTGATCTGGTATCCTGACTAATTATAAGTATGGCAAGTATGAGTAACTATAATATACTAGAAGTCACATTATTCTGGGTAAGTATACTAATTGTTCATATCATCTGGCTAAGTTATAATTCAGGTAGTACATTTTGGTTTATTATACTAGCTAAGACAAGAATGTTCTAGTAGTATCTGGACACTGAGAGAAGATTTCTAAATAAGTAAAAGGTAGTGGAATATAGTAGAATGTTTAAGAAATAACAAGAAAAGACTAACTAAAAGACATGAAAATATACTAAGACTAAATATAATTGTGAAATTGTTACATCCTTCCCTTCTTAAGAACTAACATCCTTGTTGAGTTCTTAGATAATACAAGATTAGATATATTTAATCAAAATTTCTCAAACTTATATCAGTATATTAGTGGGGATTGGCCATCTTTATATAGAGCAGAGGGCCTATTACCAGACTAACCAACTAGGAGGAGTTCAAAACCAGCTAGTAGCTTCATTTCAGTAGACTTCTTGTTTATTAAATGTTCTGCTAGTTCTGGGGTCTCAAAGTAAACTTCTAATATATAAGATACTAGTTCTTGCCATAGGTTGTCAATAATTCAAAGAAGTCACTACAGAGAGTGGATAATATGTTTTGCTTCAAAGTCTTGAACTAGATCTTAAGAGTTCTTAAGATTGACCAGTAGTTCCCAGATAGCATCATATTCAGGGTAGCTCATCTACTTGACTAGGTATTTAGGACAACAGTAGTGAATTCATTTGTTGAAGATTTTCTCAGCTTCATACTTGATATAGTCTTCAATAATCACAGAGGCAGATAGCTGGAATTTGACCAGAGTAGGGCAGTGACTGGTTCCAGGTCTCAAGGTATAACATATGAAAGACTAGGTATATTCTCATAGTTTCAAGTAGCTTGAGGTAATAGAAGGATGCAGAGACTTGTTCAGTGATCTCAAAAGGTTCAATATACTTGGGTTGGAACTTGTTTAAAGAGTAGTTGACTTGAGATTATATCTTGAGGTTCTTGGTAGATAGTAGGACTTAATCTCTAACAGTATAAGTGATATTATAGTATTTCTTATCAGCATACTTAGCTTAATACTGTTGAGTCTTCTGAAGATTTATAGTGGTAATCTTGAGTAGTTTGTCTATTTTGTCTATAAGGTTCTTAGCAGTAAGAACTTATATTTGACTGCTTTTCTTAAAAGAAAATAGACTTGCAGAGATCTAGGAATCTTGACCATGGAGTAACTAGAAAGGGGAAAGACCAGTAGATGATTGGACAGCATTATTGTATACAAACTCTGCATAAGTCAGATAGTAGTTCCAATCATCTTACTTATAAGAAATATAGTTTCTAAGTATTTGTTCTAGAGTTCTGTTCATGTACTTGGTTTGTCCATCAGTTTGTAGGTAAAAAGCAGTGGATATAGCCAGTTGGATTCCCAGGGTCTTGAAGAGGGTTTGCCAGAAGTGACTGGTGAATTTGGGGTCATAATCACTAACAATTACTCATAGTAGGCTATAGTAACAGAAGATAGATTTGAAGAAGATTCTTGTAATCTCAGGTATAGTAACATTGGTAGTAGTTGGTTCAGCAACCATAGTCTTGGTCAGGTGGTCAATAAATACAATGATAGCATTAGTATCAGATTGAGTTCATAGTAGTTGAGTTATAAAGTCTATGGTAACTTACTTGAATTTCTTAGTGAGAATTAGCAGTGGTTGTAGCAAACTGGCAGATGCTTGATTGGTAGACTTGTTGTGCTGGTATAGATTACAGCTAGTAATATAGTTCTTGATTTCCTTGATCATACTTGGCCAATAGTAGTGGTATTAGATATTCTTGACAGTCTTCTCAATTCCTAAATAACTGGTGAGAGAGAAGTTATGGTGTTCTTGCAAAACCTTATAATATAGGTTCATGTTTTCAGATAGATAGACTTGATCTTGATGATAGATCAGGTTGTTCTTAACAGTATATATATCCTTGAGCTTATTTGAGAAAACTCTAGTAGCAACTATATCTTCTTTGTAAGCTTACCTGATTTGGTCTAGAAATTCTGATGCCAAGGTGACTTATATAATTATAGTGAGGTCAGAGCATCTTGATAAGATATCTGGTACTATAAGTATCTTGCTAGGCTTGTAAATGATCATTGGGTTGAAGGTTTGAAACTTGAGGCTCTACTTGACTTATAAATATGACAGGGTAGATTGGGTATTGATGTACTTGAGAGATTGATAATCAGTAATAACATCAAACTCAATACCTTTTAAGTAGTATCACCAGTGGTCTAGTGTATGTATTATTGCCAGTAATTCCTTCTTGTGGGTGGCTAGCTTTTGTTCAGCTGAGGTCAACTTGTGGGACTCAAAAATAATAAGATGATATCTTTTGCCATTATCTTATAATAGGACTGCTCTAATGGCAAATTCAATACATCAGTAGTGATTGTGAATTTTAGGCCTTGATCTGCATTATACAGAACTAGAGTATGGGTCAGACAGTTCTTGAGTTCTTGAAAGACTTGTTGATAAAAGAGGTCTCAGATGTAGGGTACATAGTAGTCTGAGTGCAGGGCCTTCCTTATGAGGTTAGTCAGTGGCTTAGCAATATCAGAGAAGTTTCTGATAAAGCAGTAATAGTAGCTAGCTAGACCAAGGAAGAATCAGAGTTCTGTAAGGTTTGACAGAATAGGCCATTCTTCAATTACTTCTATCTTGTATGGGTCTACTTAAATTCCTTGTACAGAGATAATGTGACCAAGGTATTTGACTTATTTCTTGAAGAATTTGTACTTCTTGAGCTTAGCATAAAGCTTATATTTTTACAGGATCTCCAGGACTATTTGAATATATTTGAGGTATTCTTCTTTAGTTATACTAAAGATCAGGATGTCATCAAGATATACTAACAGAAAAATAAATAGTTGGTGCTTAAATATCTTGTTCATCAGAGTCTGGAATATAGTAGATATATTGGTAAGATTAAATACTAAGACCAAGAATTTATAGAGTCCAAAGAGGGTCATAAATACAGTCTTGGAAATATCTTCTGGCTTGATTCAAATCTGGTGGTATCCTGATATAAGGTCTAACTTGGTGAAATACTTGGCATTCTTGAGAACATCAAAGATTTGATCAGTCAAGGGTAGCAGATAGTAGTTCTTGACAGTGAGCTTGTTGAGTATACAATAGTCTATATATATTTGTAGGGTACTATTCTTCTTCTTGATGAATAAGACTGGTGAGCTATAAGAAGATTTGCTTAGCTGGATGGCTCCTCATATAAGTAGTTCTTCTAGTTCTTTCTTAACTACTTCAATTTCAAGTGGTGATATGTAGTATATGTATTTCTTAAGTAGTATAGCTCCTGGGGTCAGTTTGATTTCATAATCAACTTCTCATATAGGCAGTAGGCCAGGTAGCTTGTCTGGAAAGATATTCTTAAATTCTTCTAGTAGTAACTTGACATTTTTATTGACTGATAGTCTCTTGTCTTGTTTCTTGGAATAGATCATTATAATAAAGACATGCATTGTCTTCTTGAGTACTCTCTTATACTATATAGCTGACAGTATTGCAATCTGGGTCTTGTTCATAGTCTTGTCTGTCTTGATAGTAATATTGACTCTGTCTTAAAGTAAAGTGACTTCATTCTTATACCAATTGATGTCTGGGTTGTATTTCATAAGCCAGAGTTTTCCTAGGATCAGGTAATAATCTCCTAGTGATGCAATCTTGAAGTCTACTCATTCTCAATATTTCTGGATCTTGATGGGTAGTTTGGTGGCAATTGACTTGATGGGGTACAGAGTACCATCTACAGTGACTATACTATTATTCTTGGGTATAGGCTTGATAAGGATCTTGAGACTTTCAATGAGATTCTGATTAATGAAGTTCCCTATAGCTCCACTGTCTATAAGTACTTGAACTTCTTTTTCTTTGACTAGGCCTTTGAAAATGAGTATAACTTGAGCTCAATTTTCACTAAGACTTGCTGCTTAATTAGTACTACTAAAATCTTTTTGGTCTTATTTAGTTTCAGGGAGTTCTTGGACTTCTGTAATCTTGAGTTGACTGGCTTTTTCCAGGATTATTTGCATGACTCAGTCTCCTTCTTTGACTATATAGTCTTGATCCTTCTAGTTGATAAGCAGAACTTGGACTTGTTCTCAAAAGTCTGGATCAATGATACCAGTACCTACATCTAAATAATATTTGATACTGAGTTCTGATTACAGTACAATTCTGGTATAATGTCCTTTAGGACATTGAACTGCAATTTCAGTAGATACCAGAGTTCAGCCCTTGGCTGAAATAGTGACTTGTTTGACAGAGTATAGGTCTAGACCAATAGCTCCTTCTGTTTAATATTAAGGGGCCTGAGCCTTTGGGTGAAGCTTCTTGATCTTGAGCTCAGATTGACTGATAGTGAGATTGATGGATGTGCCCTTGGACAATATAGTGACTGGTCTTGAGAGTTTGCTAGTCTTCTTAGGATATTTGATTGCAATATGTCCTATTTGATAATAGAAGAAACAGGCTTCAGATTTCTTCAGACAGTTCTTTTCTTCAAGAGTAAGCTTGGTGTTCCTTTTGTTCATAGTATCCAAATCCATTGGTACTAGACTAACTGTCTTTGATTGGTTTCTGTAGCAGTTCTCAAAGTGGTTCTTCTTATAGAGTTCTGGTTTGAAGCAGTTACCAAAGGTAATAACATCAAATCTATCAGTAATTCTCAAGGTTTTTGGACTCTTCTAGCTCAACCTTGACTCATGTGTTTCCCTTTAGACCTCAGACATAGTGGTCTATCTTTTCATCCTCAGATATTACTGGTAGCTCAAGTAGGATTGACAAGAATTATGCATTATAGCTTTATACAGACTTAAGTTGCTTGATATTCACTAGCTTGTCTCTAACTAGCTTGGTAGCATTAGTAGACTTGAACTGCTTATAAAGGGCTCTCTTGAAAGCTTTCCAGTCTCTGATTTATGTATATGAGTATATAGATGTAGTCATAATATAATTGCACCACCAGATGGCTTTATTTCCTTAGAGAAGTATGGCAGCAAATTGGACTTATATGTCTTCTTCTATTCTTATGAGTTTGAAATATTAGTCCAACTAGAAGATCTATATATCTATAGATAGTCCTCCTTGATGACTATTAAAGATATCTAGCTTGAGTGGCTTGAAACTAACTAGTGCTATAGCAAAATATGATATACTTATAGTTCTTGTTCTCTGCTATTCTAGTTGTACTTGAAGTTCTTAGATTTGATAGGCCATAGTGGTGATCATATCCTCTATACTGACTTATAGTCCTCCTGCTTCTTCTATAGCAGAGGGGTCTGGTTAGTAGGCTGACTCTTTATAGCTCATTTTGGATTTATGTGACTAGTTGTAACTAGTTTCTGAATTTTTATGAGGTTTCTTAATAAGGTAAGATATAATAACACTACTGCTATCAAGTGTAATAATTCTAGTTTCTTTAAGAGGAAGCAGCTTGATCTGGAAGTTCTGGTTGGCCTAAAGTAGCTTAAAGAGATACTTAAAGATTCAAGTATTCTTGAAGGATTTCTGAGAGAAAATATTCTGAGTTTTATTCAGGTAGAGAATAAGGATATTTATATATAATCTGAAAGAAAGATCTAGAAGGATCTTGGAAAGAAAGAGAAATACCAAGAAATAGATTCTTGGTAAATCTGATTAATATTATTTTACAATGTTCCAAAAGGTTCCATGACTAGCTAAGATAAGATACTTAGTGCTAAGAAAAGACAAGAATGTTCTAGTAGTGTCTGGGTACTGAGAGAAGATTTCTAAGCAAGTAGAAGGTGGTGGAATATAGTAGAATGTTCAAGAAATAACAAGAAAAGACTAACTAAAAGATGCAAAAATGTACTAAGACTAAATACGACTGTGAAATCAGGCTCCTTTCTCCACTACCTTACTGGTCACAAGGTTTGGTAGACAATCTTCCAAGTCCCCTTTCCCCTATTATTATCCCCTCTACCTCAGGTTGGTTTGCTGTGCCTGTATGGGTATGGTGGGAGGAGGGCAATGGTGATGAGTTGCCCCTTTATTGGTGTCAGATTGGTGTCTTCTCCACTTTTTCATGGTTTCTGGTGTCTTCAGCTGCATCTGAAGTGTATCTGTTTTAGTGTGGCACCTTCTTCCTTTTGCCATTGCCAACAAGATGCTGTCTCGGTGTGTCTCAGACAACATAGGGAGTCAGTCGACCTTGGGCATCAAGTGCTCAGTATAGGTTACCTGCAGGTCCTTGGTACCTGTAGTGGGGCCCTCTGGCTTTGGCAAGCTTCCTGGCAAGTGTGGTTCTAGTGTAGGTGACTGTTTTTCAGGTGTTATTGAGATGGGAGGGGAGATAGCTATCACAGATAGGAGGATGGATGATTACAGTGAACCAGTGGGGTGCCAGGCTGGGGGTGGTCATTGGGGCTGGGGCAGACAATATTTCAGTGGGGCCTTTTGATTGGCTGGTGGGGGGTGGGGTGGTGCAGGGGCTGGCATCCTGGCTGTACCCAACTGGAACTGGGAGCTGATGCGATAATATGATTGAGGCCCGCAGGCTTGAAGAGTGGGATCTTCCTCATTTGGTAGTACTCAACTGGAACCGGGAGCTGACATGGCAATATGATTGAGGCCCGCAGGCTCAGAGAGTGGGAGTGGAGTCTCTTCAGGCCCTAGTCTATGTGTAAGTCTTTTGAGAAAGGTATTGCATGTAAGTCCTTTACTCACCCACTTTGAATCTACTTTGCTCTCTGTTGGTTAGTTGGGAGGTTTTTTCTTTGTCTCAGACTTTCTTTTGAGGTTCAGGGGGCTATTCTTTATTCAGTCCCGGTGCTGCTAGATCTGACGCATAGGTGTGCTCTCACATGTAAACGATGATCCAGCCCTGGTGAGCAGACAAGTCTAGTCTATATCATGGAGGTCAACATAGCTGGTATTCAATAGGCATAGCTGGAGCAGTGGGACTGCTAGACAGTTTAGTAGCCTAGGTTAATGGAGGGATATTGTTTGGTGGATGGTGGGGGAGGGTTTTGGCCTATATAGTCTAGGTTCCCTTCTAATAAAAATCTGTGGGACTATGAGTCTATTAAAAAAAAAAAAAAAAAAAAAAAAAGGTATCAGATCAGTGTCTTCTCCACTTTTTCGCAGTTTCTAGTGCCTTTGGCTACATCTGGAGTGCATCTATTTTGGTGCAGCACCTTCTTCATTTTGCCATTGTCAACAAGGTGATGTCTCAGTGTGTCTCAGGCTACATGAGAGTCAGCCAATCTTGAGTGTCAAGTGCTTAGTGTAGGTTATCTGCAGGTCTTCAGTGCCTGTGGTAGGGACCTCTGGCTTTGGCGAGCTTCCTGGCAAGTGCAGTTCTGGCATAGGTGACTGCTTTTTGGGTGTTGTCAGAATAGAAGGAGAGATGGCTGTCACAGATAGGAGAAAGGGTGATAATGAGGGGTATGAGGTTGATGAGGTGAGGAAGGCAGAGCTGGGGGTGGTTGCTAGTGAGCAGGTGGCCTACTGCTGGGCAGAGCATCATGGTTTGAGGCTCTGGCAGGAGGTCTGTCTGGAGTATTGCGAGGAATTTGAGGAGCTTGGGGGTCAGGTACAGATGCCAGAACATTGGCTAGGAGAGTGCAAGGTTTTGGGGGACTTTTGGGCTGAGATAGGAGATCGACTGGGTGTGAGATGTAGGCTGGTGGGGGAGGGAGGTCGATAGGAGGACTTGAGGTCTCGGCTCGTGGGTAGGGTGGGTGATAGTTGGCTCACTATAGAGTGGGTACTAGCAATATAGGTAGGACTAGTGGGTCATTGGCTTTTTGTATTTGAGGAGGGACAGTGGCTGGGATTGTGGGAGAAGGTATTAAGATGGGAAGGGCTATTGGGGGATTTGCTGACTGATTGGTGAGTGGGTTGGGGTCCTCAGGGGGGCAGATGTCGTGGTTTGGTGGTGAGGATCTGTGAGCAGAGTGGTGAGAGAGTGGCGATAGTGTTAGACAAAGTGGTCTT
>RBNI01002344.1:0-18797 GCA_003990745.1 Jimgerdemannia flammicorona | reverse complement strand
CTCGGCCAGATTCCCCCCCAACAAGAGCCTGTCCCACCTCCACATCGCCGGGCCCCAGTCCTCATCTCCTTCAGCACCTCGCCAACGGATCCCAATGCGGTGAGCCCCATCAACCACTCCCCACCAGAATCCTTTGTATCGCATCCTCTGACTACCATCCAAGGCCACCAAAGACAGTAGATCCCCTGAACCCCCCCGCGGCGACACCCTCGCCTCCCACAAACGCTGCATAAGGGGCACCCATTCGCCTCCTCTCAACTCACTGGCCCTCTTCAGCCACCATGCCCTCAAGCAGAGTAGCCTCTTAGGAAAGTCCACCAGGCCAAGTCCTCCACAATCCATGGGGAGTGCTAGTACCTCCCAGCCAATCTGACTCCAGTGTCCAGCCCAGAGCCAAGAGCGGGCCATCTTGAGAAGCTTTTTAACCACCCACTTAGGAAAGTCCAGGTGGTAGCCCAAATACCAAAGCTTCGGCATCCAGTACACGTTCAGAACCGTAACCCTTCCTGTCAGCGATACCTGCCTTCCACCCCAACTTGTCAGAACTTTCCCCCATTCTACCAGCTTGCCCTCCCACCACTCCTTGGGCAGCAAAGAGCCATACACTGAGAAATAGATACCCAAGTACCGTACCACTCCTCCAGCCGGGACAATTGTTCCAATGACGTCCCCCCCTATGACCCCTTCCCCCAGGACCATTGTCTCACACTTGTGCCAGTTGAGTTTCGCTCCAGCACATCGTTCATACCATTCCACTGTCTCCTTGAGCATGGCCACATCCGCCACCGAGCCCAATCCAATCACCATATCATCCGCAAAAGCCCCCACCTTCCAATTAACACCCAAGATATTCAATCCACCAACTCTGTGCCATATCTGATCCAACAACGGCTCGAGGGCAAAGGCATAGAGAATGGGCGATAGCAGATCCCCCTGAGGCACCCCTCTCCCCAAGGGGAAAGAGGCCCCCCTGTGTCCATTCATCAGAATCGCCGCCCTACTCCCTTCCAGTAGTCTAATAAGGGACCGACTCATGCCCCCAGGTACCCCAATGCGCTCCAGTACCTTTTCTAACCATACCCTTCGAACTCTATCATAGGCCTTCTCTTGGTCCAGGAAAACCAAGCGGCCATTCACTCCTGCAGCCCTAGCGCCTTCAATGACACCGTGAACCCAAGCCGTGCCATCTCGGATTAGTTGGCCCCCGACAAAGCCTCTCTGCTCCTTCCCCAACACCTGCTGGGCCACCCCCTGCAGTCTCGCCACCAGGACTTTGGTGACCAACTTGCGGTCCATATCCAGCAGCATAATCGGCCTCCAATTCTTCCAGTCCTCCTTACGCCCTTTGTCCTTGTACAACAATGATACTAGCCCCAACTGCTGCCCCCCAATCCACTCTCCATTACTGAGGACTGCATCACACATCAGCAACATCTCCTCCAGAGCCTCTTTGACAGACGCCATACGTTTCCAAAAGTCCCAAGGCAGACCATCCTCTCCGGGTACTGTTCCTAGAGTTGTTGATGCCAGAACTCGAAGAATCTCCTCCCCCAAGACTGGTCGACCAAGATCCCCCAACCCTGCAGCAGGATTCGGGTGCCACTCTTCTAGATGCCGCTCAATGTCTAGCTCCCCTTCCCCTCCCTCCTCTTCACTCCAGAGATTACTCCAGCGGGCGCTCAGTTGGCCCAGGATCCCCTGTACCCCTAATACCATCTCTCCTTCATCATCAAGGATCCCTTCCCACTGGTGTCGTACCCTCCTAGCATGAAGGAGACGGGACAAAAACCTTGTAGGTCTTTCACCTTCTTCCAATCCCTGCCACCGTAATCTTGCTGCCATAGCCTGAGCCTGCTTCGCTTCCTCCTCTCTCAACAGATCCTGTAGTTCTATCACTTCCAGCTTAGCCCACTTAGCCTTCCAGTCTAATAATTCCTTCTCCTCCAATACCCCAGCCCAGTTCAGGCGCAATCTTTCTAGCCTCTTAGATGCCCACCGGACCCGTCTCCTCCGCTGAGCACCTCTCTCCTTCCCCACTTCCCCTCAGTACCTCTGAGCTTCAGATTTCAATCGGCGCCACCTATCCCCAATCCTCATCCCGGCACTCCTCCAACCATGAACCTTAGTCTGTACCTCAACCACCCACGCATTCCACAGGTCCATCTCATCCAGCAATGAAGAGTTCAGATGCCAATGTCCTGGTCCCTCTCCGCTCCCTCCAAACCTCCCACCTCCCCAGATGCCCCAGTGATCTGACCAAGGGCACCACTCGACCTCCATCGTCTCCCAAACTGAATTGTCCCAACAATCAGCAGTCAGAATCCAATCAATCCTAGTACCAAGACCTCCCACCCAGTGAGTATACAGACGTCGATCCCCATCCTGAAGTCTTATAGCATCCACCAGCAAGCTGAGTCTTTCCACCTCTTCCCATTCCTCCAATCCCCCACTTCTTCCTGCCATGCCCCGTCCCCCATCAGTCCTATCCAATCTACTCTCTCGTACCATATTAAAATCACCACCCAGACAATCCACCCCAGCCACCACCAAGAGTCCGGAATCCCACAAATCTCCAATCCACTCCACCCGGGTACCCCTTTCCGCCGGGCAGTAACAAGATCCCACCACAATTGAGTTCCAACCGGGCCTCTGCCATGTCCCCCACACTAATCTACTACCCCAATGTCCAATGTCCGCAATGTCCCCTTTGCCCTTCCTAACCAGAATTCCCACTCTACCCTGCCAAACTGCCTCCCCACCCCATTCTCTCATCCATTCCAGTACATCTTCCTCCCCCTCACACTGTACATCTTGAAGTAGGAAGAGATCCGCCTCCCTTTTCTTCAGCCATCCAAAGATCCTGTGTCGCCTCCCAGTTCCTCTAAGCCCATTGACGTTCATAGAAAAAATGTTGGTTGTACTATTCATATTGAAATATTTGATAATGTTACTTTCCTACATCTACAGTTCCATGCTCACTTCCTCTCCAGCCAGATCCAAATTCCGTTCCGCCTCCATCTCACCCTCCACATTCTCCTGTTCCTCCAGAGCTGCCAATAATTCTGCACAGTCCTCACCATCCACTATCTCCATCGATGCCCGGTGCTCCTCGCACACCACCTGCCACTTTTCCAGCCCCTTCCACGGCCCCCACAGATAAGCTGCCCTCTCATTAGCAATACCCAAAAGCATCGCCTCCCTCGCCTCAGTGACCTCATACTCCTCTGCCTCCAAGAGAGCTGCCATCATCTTGTCTCTCAACTTCCTCACGACCTCCTCACCTCACAACACTCGCCCCCAGAATTCCTCACTGATCACCCGGAAGTCGATCTCTCCTAGCTCCTCTGCCGCCACATTCTGTAGCGCCTTCAACAGCCACTTCTCTCCCCCAACTACCTCAGCTGCCTGTGCCAAATCTTCCACTCCTTCCTTCCTCTCCTCAGTTCACACAGATTCATCCCAACCATCTTCCGACATGTCCTCCAACTCTCCTTCACCCACCTCGGGAACACCATACTGGATCAGGATATCATCTACCATCGCCATATCCACTACTGCCTCTTCCAGCTCCTGTCTCTCATTCTCCTTCGTCTTCCCTCCTTGCTGTCCGGTTGCCGCCCAGATACTAGCACCCGCCCCGGTCCCCTCCTCCATAGCCCCGGCCCTAGGTCCCCCATCCAAACTTGCCAGTAGTTCCTTCTGCACCTGTCTCCCCTTCACCTTCTCCCAGAGCACCTTGTCCATTCGCACCTTTTTGCCCTCTATCACCTCCACCACCATCCTATCCTCATAAGCCCTCCAAGCCCTGCGCCTTCTCTCCACCGCCCCCGCCAAGTCCTCAAGCGCCTCCAGTAGATCCTCCTCCTCTTCCTCGGACCCCTTCACTCTTGAAACCTTGCACTCCACTGGGCCCCACTTCAGTGCCACCGGCCAGTCCTTAGCTTTCCCAGTATTCTCCATTCCAAACAGCCTCAGCCTGACGTCCACATCACCTGTCCTGAGCTCAGTCCCCTCCCATACCCTAAACCCGATGTCGACCACCTCACTGTACTCCTTCACCCCATCCATGACCAGCCTCCTTGCCTCCTCCTTCTTCACTGTCGGCAGGTCCGCTACCACCAGATGAACCACTCGGGGGTCCCACCACATACACCTCGCCATCAGAATCAAAATCCCTCCAAACACCACACCCTTCTCCACTGCCTCCAGTAGCAAACCCTCCTCTTCAAACCCCACCTCAACTGCCTCCAGCTTCTTCAAAAATTTAACCGAGGCCGCTCCTTTCACCTCACTGGCCAACAGCCCCAGCACCATCTTTGCCGTCACCGCCAAGCCACGGAAGCACATTGTGACGGCGAATTCCGATCGAGATTTCTTGAGTAACGGGGCTGCCACCAGTCCCGTCACACCATCAGCCAGGTCCCAGGGTCCTGCACCGCTCCCCGGACGAGGTCCCCCATCAGCTGTCACATCTGGATTTTTTTCCAGATTGCCCGTCACACTGCCATCAGCAGTCACCGCCTCAGCCACTACACCGCCGGCCCCACTACGCTGACCCCCCAGAGGGGAGGCCTCCTTGCCACCCGAGGCAGCAGCTGCCTTCCCCAGCTCCAGCCATCCATCCAGTCCGGTCGCCTGCTTCCCCATCCTGACCTTGTCCGCAAAGGTCATCCTCCCTCCCCCCTGTGGCCTTGCACCTCCTCTGCCACCTCCTCCAGCCCCGCGTCCTCTCATCGAAGTGCTTGGCATGCCAAGACCAGCACCCCGACCCCCCCCCACATGTTGCCAGTCAAAGGCACTGGGTCTCCCCTGCCCAGTACGCTCACCAGAATGCACATTGCTCGCCATCTTGAGAGCGCCGAAACTTGAAGATGTTGCCGAAAGTATTGTCAGAATCTTGTGTCACCCGAATGTTACAGGTGAAAGGACGTGACGTCGTTCTGTCTATATCCCTCAAGGAGCTCAACATCTCTACCTCCTCCCAAGTGTCCAGACCTCCACTTCTACCCCCAGTACTTCTCCCTCCATCAGTCCTATCTAGACACTGATCCTGAACCATATTGAAGTCCCCACCAAGCACATCCACCCCTTCCTCCAAGAGAATACCCTCCTCCAGCAGCCCCCCAATCTATGCAATCCTCTCACCCCTAGCTGCAGGGCAGTAACAAGAGCCCACCTTCACCGATTCCCACTCTGGCTGATGCTAATCTCCCCAGATCAATCGATCACCCCAGCTCCTGATTCCCCCCAAGTCACCTCTATCCTTTCTCACCAAAATTGCGACCTTTCCAAACCAAGCAGTAGCCCCACCCCATTCCCTAGTCCACTCTACCCGATCTTTCTCATCCTCACATCGAACATCCTGTAGTAAAAAGAGATCAGCCTCCAATCCCTTGAGCCAAGTAAAAATGTTCTTATACTGCTCAGAGCCCCTTAACCCATTCACATTCAAGGAGAAAATATTGGTTGTACTGTTCATAAGGAATAATGTTATATCATGGCCTCATCCTCTACAAGTCTACATTCCACTCCTCCTGCACCACATCCAAGTCATGCTCTGCCACCAGTTCCCTCTCCCCTGCTTTCTGTGCCTCCAAAGCTCCCAGAAGTTCCACTATTGCCCCATCTTCATGCTTCTCAAATTCCTTGCAATACTCCAGACAGGTCTCCTGCCAGAGCTGCAACCCATGGCATTCTACCTAGCAGTAGACTGCCTGTTCACCAGCAACCACCCCCAGCTCTGCCTTCCTCACCTCATCAACCTCATACCCCTCCTCCTCTATGAAGATATCCAAAATCTCCACCTTCAGTGCCTCCACCATTCCATCACCATGTAGAATCCTTGCCCAATGCTCCTCTGGTATCGCCCACAGATCCACTTCTCCCAAGGCATCTGCTGTGAGGTTGTCCATCACCTTGCACATCTACAACAGATTCCCCACCTCCTTCTCTCCTGGAGTCCTCGGCCGCCCTGCATCCAGCATCGTAGTGTCAGCTCCTACACTGGCAGCCTCATCCCACTCCTCCTCAGGGACATCCACCAGCTCATCCTCACCAACCGCCACCACCTGACCCCCTTGCCCTGCATCAGGGACCCCAAAGCACACCTGCTGGGCCCCCTGCATCCACATATCCTCTGCCGGCCCTCTCTTCCCAATGGGGCCCCTTCTGATAAGTGGGGGAGGGGTGGCATCCAACTCTGGCTCCCACACTTTAAAGGTACTGTCAGCAAACGGATCCTTGTCCAGCATCCCTCCAGTCCCTGCCTCCTTCACCCCCTCCACCTCTCCTCCATTATCAGCCCAAACACTGGCCTTAGCACCCTCAGACTCCTCTGCACCAACTGACTTCTTCATCACCCCTCCAGTCATGCCTGTCAATAGCTCTCTCTGCCTCTTGCATCCCTGGGCCCACTCCCACTGCTTCTTATCCATATGGATCCACTTCCCACCCACAATCTCCAGATATGTCGACTCCTCATACAGTTTCCAGGCTACCGCCCTCCTCTCCACAGCACCACTCAACTCCTCCAGTGCCTCCAATAAGTCCTCCTCCTCCACTTCACTCCCTTTCACCCTCGACACCTTGCAGACCACGGCCCCCCACATCAGCACTGAGGGCCAGTCACTTGTCTTCCCTGTGGCCTCCTTTTCTGCCAGCCTAATCCTGACATCAACATCACTAGTCCTGATTGTCATCCCCTCCCACACCTGAAATCCAACATCCACCACATTGCCATACTCAATCATCACCTCCTCCACCCTCTTCCTAGTCTCCTCCTTAGTCACTATGGGCACCTCCTTTACCAGAAGCTGCACCACCCTGGGGTCCCATCATAAGCACCACACCATGGGGACCACCACCTCCCCAACCATGACTCCATTCTTCAGTACCTCATCCAGTGGACTGGCCTCTTCAAAGCCCACCTCGACCCCCTCCAGCCCCTTTAAGAACTTCACTGAAGCCGCCCCAGCCACCTGCTTCGAGATAAGCCCCAGAACCATCCTTGCCATCACCGCCAAGCCCCAGAAGCACAAGGTCACCGCAAACTCCGAAATTGACTTCCTAAGTAACAGGGCCACCGCCAGCCCCATTACACCATCTGCCAAGTCCCCCTTCCACATTGGGAACCCCAGCCTCCCCTGGCCATCAGCCATCACATCTCTTTTTTTTTCCTAATTCGCCATCACACCGCCATCAGCAGTCCTGCCCCCAGCCACAACACCTCCAGACCCTACGCTCATACCCCCAGCCAGAGAACCTCCCCCCCTTCCAGGGCTTGCCTTGCCCTTCTCCACTACAGCACCAGCCCGGCTTCCAGTCAGCTATCCACTCCCCTTCACCTTGTCAGCAAAACTCTTGTGGCCAGTCCCTCCTCCCTTCCCACCTGACACTGGCCCTCCTCCAGCACTCTCACCACTCATCGACCCTCCAAAGGCCCCCATCCCCAGGCTATAACCCCTCCCAACCTGCTGCCAGCCAAAGGCCCCAGGTCTACCAGACCCAGCATGCCTGTCAGAACTCTTACTTGAAGACATGGTTATAATACCTTTCCTCCGCTTTGTGTCAAAAAACTGTTGCTTGAAGCTTGTGTAATGTGAATAGTACCGGAGAAAGGCATGTCTTTTGTTTTGGAACCTCCCAACCTATCTGACTCTGCTACCCAGCCCAGATCTATAATCTTGTTATCTTCAGAAGTCTCCTGACCACCCATGATGGGAAGTCCAGATGATATCCCACATACCACAGCTTTGGCAGCCAATATATATATTCAGCACCATCACCCTTTCTGCCAAAAGATAAATGCTGACCACCTCACCTTAAGAGCACATTTCCCCATACTAGGATCTGCTGTTCCTACTATACACAGGGCAGGAGAGACCTATACACTAAAAAGTAGATCCCCAAGTAATGAACTGGTTCTTCTGCTAATACCACCATTTCAATCATATTTCCACCAACTATTCTGCCACCTAGCACCAGAGTCTCGCATTTGTGCCAGTTGAGTTTAGCACCTGAGTCCCTCTCATACCATTCTACAGATCTCTTCAATTCCTCCACATCCTCCAATAAACCCAGTCCAACCACCATATTATCTGCAAAAGCCCCCACTCTACATTTAATTCCCAAAATGTCCAAACCCCCAATTTGATGCTGGACTCTGTCCAATAGAGGCTCTAAGAAAAGAGCATATAAGATAGGTAACAATAGATCTCCTTGCGGCACCCCATGACCAAGTGGGAAAGTCACACCCCTGTGCCCATTCACTACCAATACTGCTTGACTGTTTTCCAATAGGCTAATTAATGACCTCTTGAATCCTGGGGGAACTCTCACTCATTTCACCACTCCCTCTAGCCAAACCCTCCTCACCCTGTCATATGTCTTCTCTTGATCCAGAAACATCAACCAGCCATCAACCCCAGCTGCCTGAGCCCTTTCAATCACCCTATGGACCCAGGCTGTTCCATCTTAGATCAACTGAAACAAATCTCCACTGCTCCACTCCTAGTACTTGTTGAGTGATCCCCTACAGTCTAGACACTAAGATCTTTATCACCAGCTTACAGTCTATATCAAGGAGCATTATCAGTCACCAGTTCTTCCATCTTCTCTTCTCTCCTTATCTTTATAGAGCAGAGAGACCAGCCCTAGGTACTGGCCCCCAATCCAAGATCCAGATTGAAGGACCTCATCACTCATCACTATCATCTCCTTCAATACTACCTCCACCCCCACCATATTCTTCCAAAAATCCCAGGGAAGCCTATTCTCTCCCAGACCCATCCTCTTGCTTGTTGAAGCCAAGATCTTACATACTTCCTCCCCCTGCACTGGATCTTCTAGTATCTCTAGGCCCAGAGCTAAGTCTAGATATCAATCCTCCAACTGCTATTCAATATTCAGAGCATCCTCACCCCCTTCTTTCTCACTCCATTAATTCCCCCAGTGAGCCTGCAGCAATCCCAGAATCTTAGTAGTCTCTGCTACCATCTCTCCATTCTCATCCAAAATCCTCTTCTACCACTGTCTGGTTCTCTAAGTCTAAAGCAACCATAAGAGAAATCTAGTAGACCTCTCCCCCTCCTCCAACCCCTGCCACTGTAGCCTTGCCACCATCTCCTTCAACTGAACCTCTTTCTCTATTCATAGCACTTCCTTTAACTCAATAACTTCCTTTTGTATCCACAAAATTCGCCAATCAGCTGCCCCCCAATCCTCCAGCAACCCTACCCATCTCTCCAGAAGTGCTGTCAATCTCTGTGAAGCCCATTGTACTTGCTGCTACTGCTGAGCACTCCTTCCTTTACCCACCTTCCTCCAGTACCTCTGAGCACTCAATTTCAGCCACTGCCAACAATCCTCAATCACCAATTCCTGCTCCTGCCACCTCTTAATCTTTGCAATCACTTCCACCTCTCAGTCTGTCCATAAGGAACCATTCTTCAGCAACGAAGAATTCAGCTGCCAATGTCCTGGCCCATCCCCACTTCCCCCAAATCTCCTCCTCTCTACCAGACCTCAGTGATCTGATCATGAGCACCAAACCACCTCCAGCATATCCCAGACATCTACTCCCCAGTACTCTGCCATCAATACCCAGTTGATCCTAGAGCCTAGCCCTGCCACCCAATGGATATAAATTCAATGATCCACCCAAAACTGTCACTCTGAGTCAACTAAGGAGCTCAACCTCACAATTTCCATCCAATTATCCAACCCACTACTTTTGCCCCTCATTCCTCTCCCACCATCAGTCCTGTTCAACCCATTATTATATATTATATTGAAGTCATTATCCAAGCAATCAATCCCTGCCTTGCCCATAACACTAGCCTCACCCAGATCTCTGATCCAATCTATGTATTCCCCCCTCTCAGCCAGGCAATAATATGACCCAACGTCAAAGGGTTCCACCCAGGCCTCTTCTATACTCCCCACACTATCCTACTCCTCCAATATCTAATGTCTCCAATGTTCCCCATCTCCTTTCAAACTAGAATGCCCACCTGCCCAGCTAATACAGCTGCCCCACCCCAGTCCTGTAAGTCTATATCGATCTCATACCATATATCCTACAATAAGAAGAGATCTATATCTAGGCCCCTCAGCCAGCCAAAGATATTCCTATGCTGTGCCACTCTCCTCAATCAATTTATGTTCAAAGAAATAATTGTTATTGTACTGTTCATATTTAAAAATATTTGATATTGAGAATCCAGTCTAGAATTCCATGCTCATTACATCACCAGCCAGATCCAAACACCACTCTGCCTCTACCTCATCCTCTGCTACAGCCTGAGCATCCAGTACTTCCAAGATTTCCTGACACTCCACCCAATCCACAATCTCCTTTTCCACCTAATAATCCATAAATACCACTCTCCACTTCTCCAACCCCTTCCTCAAACTACATAAGTAAGCCACCCAGTTATTTGCAATCTCTCAAAGGGCCTCCTCCCTCTGATCATCAACTTGATATTTCTCTGACTCCAAGAGCACTGCCAGGATCTCATTCCTAATCTTCTTTGGCACCTCCTCCCTATGAAGAATTTTCTCTCAATACCTATCACTTAGAACCCAGAAGTCCTCCCCCCCAGCTCCTCAGCCACCACTCTCTCTAGAGTCTTCCACAGCTACTTCTCCTCATTCACTGCCTCAGCAATACCCTGGGCAACTCCTTCGACCCCCACCACTGGGTCCACCAAAGTGCTCCTCCTCCCTGACTCATCCCACTCCTTCTCCAATATGTTCTGAAGTTCCTCCTCCCCCCCTGTCCTGCCCAGGACACCATACTGAGGGTATACTTCCTCTTCCATTTTGGTATCCTCTGCTACACTGCCCAGTTCCCCCTCATTTGATCTACCCTGGGCTACATTTTGATCCATCTTATGCTCTCCAGCCCAGGCACTCTTCTTCAGTCCAGCACCACCTTCTCTCACCCCACTATTTGCCCCACCCTCTCCCAGCTTCTCCAACAACTTCTTCTGGATTTGTCTTCCCTGCATCTTCTCTCAGGTCCTCTTATCCATCCTGACCCTCTTGCCATCCACAATCTCCACCACTGTCTTGGCCTCATACTCATTCCAAGTCAGTCTCCTCCACTCAACAGCTCCTGCCAGATTCTCAAGAGCCTCCAGTAAGTCCTTCTCTTCCTCTGGCATCCCTTTCACCCATGAGACCCTGCACTCAACTGGTCCCCACTTAAGCACAGCAAGCCAGTCCCTTGTCTTCCCTGTATTCTCTCTTCCAGCCAGCCTCACCCTGACATCAATGTCACCTGTCTGAAGTTCTATGCCCTCCCAGACTCTGAACCCAATGTCTACTATCTCCCTATACTCCTTAACCACCTCCACAATCGGCTCCCTGGCCCTCTCTCTTGACACCATAAGAAGGTCCAACACTATCAACTGCACTACTTAGGGTTCCCAGTGCATGCATCTGGCTATAGGAACCACCACTCCACCTATTACTACTCCTTTTTCCATAGCCTTTAACAATGATACCTCTTCCCCTCAACCCCTTCCTTCCCCTTCAAGAACTTCACCAAAGCTGCCCCCTTTACCTCCTGCATTACCAACTCCAGAATTATCCTCACAGTCACTACCAAGCCTCAAAAGCACAATGTAATAGTAAATTCAGACTGTGACTTTTCAGTAACAGTGCCAACACCATGTCAGTCATGCCATCAGCCAGGTCCCTGGGCCTCATATCCACCCCCTGTCCTGATCTGCTAATGACCATCACATCTGGATTTTTTTCCAGATCCCCAGTCACAGCTCCATCTGTAGTCAAATCTCTAGCCCCCACTTCCCCCTCTCCTCTACTTCCTCACCCTCCCATGGGGGCCCCTCCCTGGTCTCTAACTGAAGCTATTGATGTCTTCTCAAGTCCCAACCAACTATCCAGACTAGATACCATTCTCTCCATCTTGACCTTATTAGAAAAGGTCATCCTCTCCCCTCCTCATTGCCTCAAACCACTCCTCCCTTTACCACCAGTACTGTGTCCAGCCATAGAAGGCCCTGGCATCCCCAGACCATCTCCCCTCCTCTCTACATACTGCCAGTCAAAGACACTACTGCCCCCCTGACTGGAATGCTCACCAGTACATTCATTACTATCTATGTTGATAGTCTCCTTTTACCAAAAATGCTGCATAAAGTGTTGTCTGAGTTTTGTGTCACCTGAATATTACCAGTGAAAGGTGATACAGAAATATATGTATCATATACCTCTTGTAAGTAATATATACTTAAATAATCCTCAAATATTTCAATATGAATAAATGTAAGCTTATTAGCACTCTTATGAATATTTCTATAAAGTTAAGAAAGCCAGATACTACTTCTGAGGATGATGATGATATGCTAACCAAGAATAGTCCCAAAGATATATCTTATTGGCAAGTAATTAGTTCTTTTATATATCTCATATTAGGAATAAGACCCAATATATTATATACTATAAACAAAGTAATGCAATATTCCTCTTCCTATAATAATTCACATTGGAATACTGTCAAGAGAATATTTAGATAACTTAAGGATACAGTATACTATATACTCATATTGGGTGATAATATCAGATTAAGTAGGAGTAATAATAAGAGAAATAATATCTGGCTATCTGGTATATATAATACTGATTGGGTAGATAATCTTGACAACAGCTGATCAATAACTGGATATCTATTCCACATTGGTGAAAGGTCTATCATCTTGTAGCAGATGTTCAAGCAGAGTTCTATGATAATATTATTAATATAAGTAGAGTACTAGGTATTGTCAATAATAACAAAAGAAATTATATAGCTCTGTAAACTTTTAAAAAAGCTCAGCTTCACTCAAATGAACCCTATCTGATTAAGCAAAATAATCAATTGATGATAGCATTTGTCAAGAAATCAGTATATTACAGTAGAACAAAACATATTGATATAAATATGGGAATGTATAGAAAATAGTACTAAATACTTAGAATATATTCCTATAAAGTACATAATTACCAATTCACTTACAAAAGAACTTCCGACACCTTTCTCCTGTACAATTCATATTACACCAACTTCAAGCAATGGTTTTCAACACAACTCAGAGAAAAGGTACTATAAAAATATCATTGAGCAAGAGTTCTGATGGGTATGCTAGGTTAAGTGGACCCAAGGCATTTGGCTGGCTGATGTGGAGAGAGGTTATGGATTAGAGATGGGGACCTTTGGAGGGTTAAAGGGTGGAGAAGGCTCTGGTAGAGGACTGGTGTCAGATGGAACTGGGGGAAGGCCTGGCCCCTCTAGCTTTGCAGACAAGATAAAGGCAAGTAGATGGCCTGCTGGAACTAGAGCTGGTACTGCTGAGGGAAAGGGCAAGGTAAGTATTGGACAGGAGAGTGGTACTCAGATAGGGGATGTGAGTATAGGTGCTGGAGGTGCTGTGGCTGGGGGAGTGACTGTTGATGAGAGTGTGATGGGGAATCAGAAAAAAAAAAGAGATGTGATGGCTGATGGCTTGATGGGGCAGGGGTTCCCGATGCAGAAGGGGGATGTGGCAGATAGTATGATGGGGCTGGTGGTTGCACCATTGCTCAAGAAGTCAATCTCAGAGTTTGTAGCTACTTTGTACTTCTGGGGCTTAGCAGTGATAGCAAGGATAGTCCTGGGGCTTATCTTGAAGCAGGTGGCTGGAGCTGTCTTTGTGAAGTTCCTGAAGAGTCTGGAGGGGGTTGAGGTGGGCTTTGAGGAGGTGGGCCCACTGGAAGAGGCTCTGAAGACTAGAGTAGTAGTAAGGGAAGTAGTGGTCCCCATGGTGTACTATCTGAGGTAGGACCCCAGTGTAGTACAGTTGCTGATAAAGGGGGTACCTACAGTGATGAAGGAGGAGACTAGGAGGAGAGTAGAGGAGGTGATGGTGGAGTATGGCAATGTGGTGGATATCAGCTTCCAGATGTAAGAGGGGACCACCTTCAGGACAGGTGATGTTGATGTCAGGATTAGACTGGCTGGGAGAGAGGCCACAGGGAAGTCGAGTGACTGGCCCTCAGTGTTGATGTGAGGGGCATTTATCTGTAAGGTATTGAGGGTAAAAGGAAGTGAAGAGGAGAAGGAGGACTTGCTGGAGACTCTAGAGGAGTTGAGTGATACTGTTGAGAGGAGGGCAAAGGCCTGGAAGTTGTATATAGAGTTGATGCATCTGGAGATTGTGGGTGGAAGACATATTTGCACTGACAAGAGGCAGTAAGAGAGGGCTTAAGGATGTAGGAGACAAAGGGAGCTACTGGCAAGTATGGCTGGAGAGATGATGATGAAGGCTGGGAGCTCTGAGAAGTCTGAGGGTGTGGAGGTGAGTGTCTGGGCTAGTAAGAGAGGAGGAGATGTGGTAGAGGATCTGGAGGGGGCTGGGAAGGTACCAAGCTTGGACCCATTTGCTGATGGCACATTTGAAGTCTGGGAACTGACCTTGGATGATACTCCCTCTCTGATCCAGCAGGGTCCAGCTGTAAGGGGTCAGGTGGTAGAGGATGTATTGATGAAAGGTGCTCAGTGGGTATACTTTGGGGTTCCTGACATGATGAAAGATAGACAGATGGTAGCAGTTGGCAAAGATGAGCTGGTGGATGTCCCAGAGGAGAGGTGAGATGAGACTGCCAGTATAGGGACAGATACCATGATACTTGATACAGGAAGGTCAGGGACACCGAGAGGGAAGAAGGTGGGGAACCTGCTGGGAATGAGCAAGATGATGGATAACTTTGCAGCTGAGGAGTTGGGGGAAATGGACCTGTGCATGATGCCTGAGAAGTATTGGGCATGGATTCTATATAGAGATGGGGTGGTGGAGGCACTGAAGGTGGAGATACTTGCAATTTTCCTGGAGGAGGAGGGATATGAGGTTGATAAGATGAGAGAGGCTGAGCTAGTAGTTGTGGCTGGTGAGCGAGCTGCCTACTATTGGGTGAAGTATCATGGGTTGCAACTCTAATAGGAGGCATACCTGGAATATTGTGAGGACTTTGAGGAGAAAGAGGATGGGGTGATAGCTGAACTTCTGGTAGAGTTGGAGGCACAGACAGCTGAAGAGAAGGAACTGGCTGTGGAATGTGACTTAGACTTGACACAAGAGGAGTTGAATGCAGATTTGTAGAGGATGAGATTGATAATCAACATTTATTCCTTGTGAACAGTACAACTAACATTTTCTCTCTGAATGTGAATGAGTAAAGGAGATCTGGATGATGTAAGAACATTTTTACTTAGCTTAAGGGATTGGAGGCTAATCTATTTTTACTGCAGAATATACAGTATGAAGATGAGGAGGATCAGGTAGAGTGGACTAGAGAATGGGGTGGAGCTACTGCTTGAATTGGCAAAGTGGTGATTCTGATAAGAAAGGGTAGAGGAGATCTGGGAGACATTAGGAGTTGGGGTGACCATTTGGTCTGGGGAGAATGACATAGGCCTGGGTGGGAATCAGTGAGGGTTGGCTCCTACTACTGCCCTACAGTTAGGGGTGAGAGGATTGAGTGGATTAGGAATCTATTAGAGGAGGGTGTGCTCTTGGAGGAAGGAGTAGATGTTTTGGAAGGTGATTTTAATATGGTGTAGAATCCATAGTTAGATAGAACTGATGGAGGGAGAAGTGCAGGTAGGAGGAGTAGTGATCTGGATATATGGGAGGAGGTAGAGAACCTTAGCTCCTTAGAGAATATGGGTAGAATAAGGTGGGGCAATATGAGGATCTACACATACTGAGTGAATGGACTGAGTATGAGGATTGACTGGATTCTGATGGCCAAATGTTGAGATATTGATATTTGGAGGACTATGGAGATGGAGTGGTGTCTGTGGTCTGATCACTGGGGGCTATTAGGGCAGGGGCGGTTTGGGAGGAGTGGAGATAGACCTGGTCATTGGCACCTTAACTCCTCTCTGCTGGCTGAGAAGGTATTGTGGGACCTATGAGTGGAGGACATCCAGGTGAAGATTACTATCTGGATACATAAGGGTTTGTCTGTGGGTGTCCGATGGATGAGGTTAAAGGAGGCAGCAAGGGTTTATTAGAGAGGAGCTGGTAGGGAAGCTGGGAGGCAGAGAAGGAGGCAAGTTAGATGTACCTCTAATAGGCTGATGACATTGTAGATGGAATGGGCTGATTTGCTTTCTTCTGCAGAGGTGGAGGATTGGAGGCTAGAATGGGTAAAATTGGAGGTAGTAGAGCTGCAACAGATATTGCAAGAGGAGGAGAAGATTCATATGAAAGGAATGGCTGTCAGGCTCTGATGGCAGGGGCTTGAGGAGAGAGAGTGGCCTTCTAGGTACTTGTCTAGGCTCCTCCAGGCTAGGCGGGTGTGACATAGGTGGGATGGGATCCTTGATGCAGAGGGGGAGATGGTGCATAGTATGTAACTAATCTTGGGGACACTGAAGGAGAGATGGAGGGGACTGTGGAGTAAGGAGGAAGGGGGTGCTGATGAAGAGACGATTGGAGACACACTAGAGGAGTGGGAACCACTGCAAGTAGAGGGACTTGGTGACTTGATCCTACTGATCCAAGAGGAGAAAATCCAGAGAGTTCTTGCAGCTACTAAGCTTAGGATAGTACCAGATGAGGATGGGTTACCTTGAGACTTTTGGAAGAAGATGGCAAAGATCCCTGTAGTGTTAGGAGAGATGGTGGCCCTCTGTGACCATGTTCTTCTGAAGGGCAAGTGGGTTGGTGAGCAGGACCTGGGGCTGGTGGCCTTACTGTACAAAGACAAGGGGAGAAGAGAGGACTGGAAGAACTGGATACTGATCATGCTCCTGGATATGGACAGGAAGATGGTAACTAAGGTGATTGTTGCAAGACTACAGAAGGTGGCCCAGCAGGTGCTGGGTGAGCAGCAGCAGGGCTTTATTGGAGGCTGGCTTATCAGAGATGGGACTACCTGGGTGCATGGCATCATTGAAGGAACATGGGCTTGTGGACTGGATGGAAGACTGGTCTTTCTGAACCAAGAGAAGGCCTATGACCATGTTTGGAGGGACTGGCTAGGCAAGGTGCTAGATAGAATTGGTATTCCCTAACAATTTTAAGCTTTTATATTGAATCTGTTAGAGGGCAGTAGGGCTGCACTGATATATAATGGTTACTGGGGTCTGGCATTTCCCTTGGGAAGAGGAGTTCCTCAGGGAGATCCACTGTCTCCTCTTTTATATACCCTTTCATTAGAACCTTTGATGGATAGGATTCATCAGAAGGTGGCAGGGATCTCTATATATGGTATAGTGTGGAAGGTGGGGGCTTTTGCCAATGATATGGTAGTTAGACTTGGCTCAGTGGTAGATATTGAGGCACTTAAGGAGACAGTGGAATGGTATGAGACATACTCTGAGGCAAAACTCAACTGGCATAAGTGTGAGACAATGGTGCTAGAGAATGGACTAGTGGGAGGTGATGTCATTGGAACAATGGTCCCTACAAGAGAGGTAGTTTGGCATCTGGGCATCTTTCTCTCTGTTATGGATCTGTCTTGCCAAGAGTGTGGTGGAGAGGAGGGTGAGCATTTGGGGGGAAGCTCATAGAGGTTGGGGGGGTTGCCATATCTCTCTGACAGGGTGGGTGTTGATTCTGAATGTCTACTGATTCCCCAAGCTATAGTTTGTGGCCTATTACTTAGACTTCCCAGCTTGGGTGGTGAAGAGGCTGATGAAGCTAGCTAGAGACTGGATTTGGGCAGGGAGGAGGTCTCAGATCAGTTGGGATACTCTTGCGATGCTGGTGGTTAAGAGAGGACTGGGCCTTGTGGACTTCCCTAAGAGGCTGTACTGCCTATAAGCCTGGTGGTTGAAAAGGGCTGTAGAACTGCAGGGAGAGAGTTGGGTGCTACTGATGCAGAAGGTGTGGGAGATGAGATTCTTCCCTTAAGGGTCCTTGAGAGATTTGCTCTCACTGATGAGTCTGAATGGCAGTTGACAGTTGTGGTATAAGGGCTTCTGGTGGGGGGTGGTGAATGGAGCACACCGAATAGGTCTGCACTAGTGAGGCAATGAGAGAGAGGTGCTGTGGGGACCAGCTATGTAGTGATGGGACAGACTGCTTCTGGGGGATATTCCACTTGCTGAGTTCGATATTGGGGATAGTGTGGAGTATCAGCAGAGGCTTGGCCAAGATCTTTGGCTGAGTGGTTGGCAGATAGTGTGGATTAGTGAGGAATGGGACTGGACAGATATCTGGTCATGGAGTGCTGAGGTGCAGAGGTGGCTCCTCCCAAGTTCTGGGTGGTATGGTGGTGGATGCTACAGAGGAATATCATGTTGAATTTTCATGCTGGGCATCTGGTGGATGGTGGCCGATTTAACTGTGAGAAGTGTTATAATGTAGGGCAAGTTGGGGGTTTTGTACAGATGCCAGAACATTGGTTGGAGAAGTGTGAGGTTCTGGGGGACTTTTGAATAGCAGTAGGGGACTGGCTGGGTGTAGAGAGGAGACTGGATGGGAGAGAGGTCACCAGGAGGATTTGAAGTCTCAGTTAGTAGGTGGTGTGAGTAATGGTTGGCTCACTAAAGGATGGGTTTTAGCAGTATGAGTTGGACTGGCTGGACATTGGCTCTTTGTTTTTGAGAAGGAGTGACAGATGGATATATGAGAAGTTGTTAAGGTGAGAGGGGTTGATGGGGGATCTGCTGACTGGGTGGTGGGTGGGTTGGGGTCCCCAGGGTGGGCACCATCACCATCTGGTAGAAGAGATCTGTATATTGAGTGGTGGGTGGGTAGAGATAGTGTTTCACAAAGTAGTCTTTCATTATGAGGAGGTGGGGG
>RBNI01002343.1:0-18798 GCA_003990745.1 Jimgerdemannia flammicorona | reverse complement strand
TTTTTTTTTTTTTTTTTTTTTTTTTTTTTTTTTTTTTTTTTTTTTATAATTTTATAATAAATATTAAGTTTAAAAAAAAAAATTAAAAATTTAAAAATTTTTTACAGCCAAATTTGACTATATCATATTATAGAATAAGAGATATACTTTTGATCTTAATTAATAAGATTTCATTTTTATATATCTTATATTCTATAACTTTGAGTTGACAGCTTTATAATTTTTTAGATTTATTCTGAGAGTAATATGTAATTTCAGTGACTTAAAGGTTATGTGCTTACATATATAGTATAAAAATATAAATAAATAATGAACAAATAATCAAATAAATATAAAGATAAATTATATAAGTAAATAAAAAAAAACTAGAACTGAATATTATAGATTTTGTAAAATTCTATACTAGATATAATCTGGTATACTTTATTAAGATTTAACTATTATAAATCAAATCAGATACTCTCTCTTTCAAAATAGATATTAGAGATATAGAGATATATTTCTCTTGAGTTTTTTTTTTAAAGAGTAATAGAATAGACCAAGTAATTAATAGATAGAATTCTGACTAATTATCTTCAGTAATATATTTTAAACTATTAGATAGATAACTAATATACTCTAGACCTAGAGCTGAGAACTTTCTTTTCTAATTTAGATTAGTAATTTTCTCAGAAGTTTTAGAATTAAAAGATCTAAAGTTTTAACTATTTTCAATATCTTCTTACTAGTGTAATGGTGACCCCAGAATGATGACATCAGTACAGAAGACAGCCTTTCCTTGCAAGCCACCAGATTGGAGCACAAGAAGATTATATGATATATAAGATGAGCAATTATGACCAACTGTGAGTCATTGTGACTACAGTACAGGTATCTTGAGAAATATAAAAAAAGGATCAAGGAACTACAGTAACAGCAACTCAACAAGACCCATCAATTCCAAAATAGCTCAAAGACTTACTATAAATGAAATACCTGCTGCTTGCAAAACCTCAAGGTCAAGGAACCATCAAGATACCTCAGTTGAAGAAAAGATGTTCCAAGATATCAGAAGAGCCATGAGGACTCACACAAGAAGGACTCCTAGTATTAACCTGGGTACTACAGATCCTTATCACTTTATTCTCTACCACTATGAAATGGAAACAAGGATCACTATTGCTACCAAATGTCTTCAAATGTAGCAGAAGTATGAAATAAGAAACCTCCTCTGCCGAGAGTTCCCACAGGTCAGCCCTTAAGAGTTACAAGATATCACTCTCATGGATATGTATGAAATAAGGATAGCTAAGAAGATTCATCAGATCTTCAGGTATGCATCATGGTCAATCCCCAACTTAGAGTATATTAGAGTCTCAGATTTCAGAGATCTGTCAGCCTGCTATATTAATACACTAGAAGTCAGGGTGGCTACAGAAGCCAGGGTGGCTACAGAAGCCCAGTCCACTATCACCCTCAATAGTGATAAAGTAGAAGACATCTGACATCCCATTCTCCAGGACAACCCAGACCAATTTCTGCAAGGATTGATCTCAGTATTCTAAGGCCCAAGCATCCAGGTTAGACCTCTCCAAGACCTCACATTTGTCCCCTATTTTGTGGAAGAGAACCTCATAGATTGGAGAGTCCTTGATTTCTCCATGTGATATATGCAAAATGTACAATCTATATGATGATGATGAGATGGACAAAACATTTATAGACCTCATCTCCTTTAAAGACATCCTGACCTCTGATGAGGATGAAGCCCCTATGGTCTTAAACATTCTGCTCTAAGTCTCTTGGTTATACTGAATTATGCCAACACTCTTTTTCTATATAACAGCTATTCCTCCACTGGCATTCTGATGTGACTCAGAATTATTCCAGCACCATTTTCCTGTACTATCAAAATTATACCAGTATCCTGAATCTGTGCAACCATCAGTGCTGACACTGGAACTTAGTAGTTTTCCATGTTCTAGCATTTTATTTTAGTTATTAGAATTTATATTTAGCTTTATATCTTAGCAACTATTGAATTATATTTTGTATAAATACCCCTCTTATTTCCTCTGAAATAAAGTTAGTCTACTTAGTATAATACATATAATTCCTTACAAGCAATCTAAGAGATAACAAGATAGTTTAAAGATAAGAAGTTTGAGAACTATAAGACCTTGGGAAGGCACTCCAATAAGAACTTACTTATAACAAACTTGAGTTAGTCTAAGAGATATACCTTGAAGAGAATCTGATATATTTGAAGAACTCAGCGACTACTATGTGACAACTTGGTGCCCATTGGCTGATGATTCAAGATGAATCTCTTACTTTCAAGCTGAAAAATAAACAACTACCACAACAACTACTCTGACTACAAGAGTCACCTCTGTAAGAATTCAAGATAAGATAGAAATGTGTCCCCCCACATTCTATGGATATACTACTGAAGAGTCAATCCTGATCTTCATTGAAGACTTTAAACAATTCACTGCCATATGAGCCCTTGATATGGATACACAATTGGCTCTTCTACCTATCAGCCTCAGAGGACCTACCAGAGACAAGTTCAATACAGCCACTATTGCTGATAATTATATAGCCAAACTTGCCAATATGAAGGCCTTCCTCAGAACAATATACTATACTGAAGAGATCAAGCAAGCTCTCAAGGATCAACTCAATACTATCTGCTAGAGACTCAGTGAAGATCCCAACTCATTCTATATCTGAATCTATCACCAGATTGTCTTAGCTGGCTATGATGATACCCTCAAGGAATAAATAGCAGATTCAATCTTCCTTAAAGAAGTTCACTCTGAAATTATCCTAGTAATCTGATCTATCCCAGCTATACTGACCCTTGATCAGAACATGGTCTTTGCACAGAGATATTGGACTACCAGACACTCCACCAAATACTTAATAGAGAAAATAACTAGCATCAAGATAGAGTCATCAAAGCCAACTAGTATCATACCTACCACAGCTGTAAACAGATAACTATCCCCACCTACCCCCAAGACAGCCAAAGCTGACCCAGTAGAGGAACTCACTAAGCAGTTTGCCAAGATAACTATATACCTTGGTGATGTTGTTAGAGAAGTCTGAAGTGCCAACAGGAGACCAGTGTAGAGATTTGCAGCTGTTACAGAAGAATGCAATATCACATGCTTCAGATGTAGAGAAGAAGGCCACTATACAAAGAGTTGCATGACTGAAACAAGATGTAAAGCCCAATCAAGTAATACTAGCAGAACTAGAGAACAAACTAATACAGTAGTTATCGAGGAGATTGGTGATACTGATGATAAAGAATACTATGAAGAGCTTGAATTCTACCCTGCTACTAAAGGTACCAGAACCCAGTCTGAGCCCTATGATAAGAAGAGTAACAGTAAGCCAGTTGAAAGACCAAAGAAGACTCCAGCTATTACTATTCAAAGCAAGACCCAACCTGAGGAGATTGATCAAGACATAGAGTTAGATAAAGCTGTCTGCCAAATCATTGAAGGCACTACTCCAGTCTCAGGAGAAAGCAAAAGCAAGAAGGAACAGAAGCTATGCAAGACCAAGATCTACTAGTATAATATCTACAAGGATCTCAAAGAACAGAAGGTCAATGCTACTTTTGGACAGCTAGCCAAAGTCTCTGCCTTCAGACAGCAGTTGAGAGTAGGACTTACAACTACTACTAATAATCAAGAGTACAAAATTGTAGAAGCTCACAATGTACAAGAAGATGATTAAGAAGACTCAGGTGAAGAATCTGAAGACTAGCACAAGATATTAGCCTATATCTCATGTCAGATTGAAGATTGTATCTTTAATACTATCATTGATATTAGTGCTGGAGGATGCCTTATAAGCAAGAAGGCAATTGACCACCTAGGCTGGGATATTGAAGAGTCTACCAAGATGGTCTATATTATAGCAGATGGTACACAGCTATCTCTCTTGGCAAAATCTGAGAAGTCCCCATCAAGATAGAAGAAGCTATCATCCCAGTAGATGTGATTGTTATAAGCACCACTAACTATATCATCCTCATTGGCAACCAATGGCTTCACAAGGCCAAGGCCATCATTGACCTCAATGCCCAGAAGATACAGATTAACTATAGAGGAAAAAAGATACAAGTCTCTATTAATGTCTATAAAGGAGTTCTACCAGACATAGAGGAAGGAGATGAGGAGGACACAGAAGTCTTCATTGCACTCAATAAATAAGAACAAGAACAAGAACAAGACACCCAAGCTCACAGATGAGCAGTAGTACAACAAGATCATCAATGGCTATGCCCCTTAAGGAAGATGCCCCCATGGTACTAGGATGTACTGCTCTGAACATCTGAATGACTACTGGTCCTATATCAGTGAAGTCAGAAAAATCTACCAACAGAAGCATGAGCAAGAAGCCACTGAAGCAAAAAGAAAAGCCAAAGAAGATGACCAGCCCCCAGAGCTTCAAGCTAATAGTGATGATGAGGAGGAACAAGAACTAGATATTACCCTCAAGGTCAAGAAGTTCCACCCTGAAGCCAAGATTCCAGAATATAAGACTGAAGGAGCCATAGAAATAGACCTTGTCAGTATTTAAGATACTACCCTCAAACCACAGACCACTACCCTACTTGGTACTGGAATTGGAGTCAAGTTGTCAGAGAACTATACTAGAATTATCAAGACCAGAAGCAGTTTGGCCAAAAGCAAAATCTTAGTTAAAGGAGGAGTAATTGATCTTGATTATACTGGCAAGATCTTCCTCATAGTCAGGAATCACAACCCCACCACCCCATTCAAAGTTAAGAAGTATAACAGGATTGACCAGATGCTGATCCATAAAATCAAGAAGCCCAAGATCACTGAAGCCATTGAACTCATTAAGACCAAGAGAGAAGAACAAGGTTTTGGATCTACTGAAAGAGGAGTCTATGCTGCTACCAAGATTACCGAACTTGAGCACAAGAAAGACAGAGATCAGAATAAGCATACATATACTATTGAAGAAAACTTTCCTCTGAAAAAACAACTTCTCAAGATCCTGCATCAGAATGAAAGAGTACTTGCTATAGACTTCAGAGATATCTACAATCAAGAACCCAAGTACTACCATGAAGTTGATACTAGTGATATCAAGCCCATCTACCAGAAAGCCAGACCTATACCACCTGCTTACAGAGAATAGCTGTAAGCAGAACTCAAGGAAATAGAAGAAGCCAGAATCATCAAGCAAGCTATCAGTCCCTGGGCTTCACCTATTGTCCTTGCCCTGAAGAAAGAAAGCAAGCCTGGAGAGTTTGCACCAAGACTCTGTATTGACTATATATAAGAAGCTCAATGCAATTACTAAGAAGGATAGGCAGCCCTTGTCAAATATTCAAGAAATCCTTACCACCCTTGGAAGCAAAGCCAAATACTACATCACCTTGGATCTATTCTCAAACTTCCATCAGATTGGTCTCACTCAAGATACTAGTGAGAAATCAGTCTTCATCACACCTGATGCCACCTATATCTACCTGTGAATGCCATTCAGAATATACAATGCCTCAGCAAGTTTTCAGTGAATGATGAACAGAGTCTTCAGCAATGAGATTGGAAAATAGCTCTTTGTCTATGTTAATGATGTGATCATCTTCAGTAATACTGTATGGGAATATGTCCATTATATACAGCTAGCCCTCAAGAAGCTCAAGGAGTATGGCCTCTACATCAAGCCCAAGAAATGCAAGTTTGCAGCTCAGGAAATCACCTACCTAGGACACCTTATCAATCAGACAAGAATCCACACAGACTCTATGAAGATTGAGGCTGTTGCAGCCTACCTGAGACCCAGAACAACTACAGAAGTCCATGCCTTCCTTGGACTGGCCTCCTACTACAGAAGATTTATTAAAGAATACTCCAATATTGCAGCACCTATCTATAAGCTACTGAAGAAGGAAACCAAATTCGAATAGACCAAGAAATGTCAAGAAATCTTTAATGAACTCAAGACCAGGTTGACTCAAGCATCTATCCTCAGAAGATCAGATTGGAACCTAGAATTCATCCTGCAGATAGATGTGAGTACTATAGAACTTGGAGCAGTCCTAGCTCAGAAGAAAGATGGACATGAATATGTCATCTCCTATATAAGCCAAGGTACCCATGGAGTAGAGCAGAACTATGAGTTATATAAGCTTGAATACTTAGCAGTAGTTTGGGTAGTAGACAAGTTCTACTACCATTTAGCCAGAAAATACTTCACCATTCAAACAGACTATTCTGCTCTTGCCTGGCTATTCCACACTCTGAACCCCAAAGAAATATATGCCAGATAGATCTATAGGCTGTAAGAGTATGACTGTACTATCAAGTACTACTCAGAAAGAATCAACACCAATGCTGATACACTTTCGAGGATACCCTGAAATACCCCCATCAAGACTATTCAATATGAATAAGGAGTTATACTATGGATTAATCAGCTACCTTGGGCAGCAGAAGATGTCCAACCACTTTGAACTCTGGATAATCACTATCATTAACTGGACTTGGAAACAGTTTGAACTAGATAACACTATACTTAGAAAAGGAGAAAAGCTAGTAATATCTGAACATAAGAAGTATCAAGTAATGAAGGAAGTATATGAGCAAGGATACCTAGGAGAAACCAATATATACAACAAGGCAAGAAGAACTATATAGTGACTCAAGATAGAGGAAGATCTGTGCCAATTTGTCAAAGGGTGTGACAAGTACCAAAAACAGAAATAAGATCAACAAGACCAGACACCTGGGTCATCAAGAATTGAGCCTATTCTCTTCCACCACATTACAATAGATATCATTGGGCCACTACCAGTAATAATATCAGTAAACCACTATATTATAGTTATTGTAGACCTCTTTACCAAATAGATAGAAGCAGAAGCATTACAAAAAGCCAATGCTCTCTCTATAGCTGACTTCCTATACCAAGAAATCATCTGCCACTATAAGACACTAAGACAAATCACCACAGACCACAGCATAGAATTTGTCAATGGATTCCATGAGATAATGTATCAGAAATATAAGATTCAGCACATCAAGACCACCATGTACCACTCTCAAGGAAATGGACAGACAGAAAGAACCAACAAGACTCTCAAGAACATTCTGGCAAAAATCTCAGAGACATACAAGAATTGAGATAATTATCTCCTAACTGCCCTCTCTGTCCTATAAGACATACAGTCATAGAGCACACACTTAACCCCAAGAGAACTGCTCTTCAGAGAAGAAGATTCTGATGGAACCTCAGCCACAAATCTAGACCTAACTTAGAGATAGGTCAATGCAGAAATCCAAAGACTACACCAAATCAAGAAGAAGGCTGAAGATTACATCATCAAGTCATAAGCACTGACAAGAAAAAATGTAGAAAAGAATCACAAGACCCTAGAATCCATCCAAATTGAAGAAAAGGTCCTACTGTATTGAAATATGATAGAAGCCTCATGGTCATGAAAACTGGAGCCCAAATAGAAAGAACCCTTCTACATGCAAAATATTAAGAGAACTACCTTCTAGCTTAGAAAAATCTCAGGGACCATACTGCCTATTATGGTACACAGGAATAGACTCAAGAAGTACCACAAACCTATACAAGAGAAGCAAAATACAATAACTGCCCACAAGGTTCTAGTCTGCAAATCATAACAGCATGTCCAGTGACTAGCAGACTATCTATCTGGACTATTCTCTAAGAGATATAGTACTAGCAACTACTCATCTGTGAGACTTTCAAAGCCAGAAGAGTTCGAACTGTCAACTGATTGATCAAGATCAGAATCAGGCTCTTGCTCTATATGAAGGAAGTGACCCTTCACCATTATGCCAAAATACATAAAGAAGACACTAGCCCATAAACACCACTTTTTGACCCCTTGCCAGAGGTTATAGGATCAGCAAATTTTTCAGGACTGGATCAATGAATAAGGATGCTCAAGAAGATCCTTATTCAGGAGGAAAATGTAACAGTAATCCCAGAATGATGACATCAGTACAGGAGATAGCCTTTCCTTGCAAGCCACCAGATCAGAGTACAAGAAGATTATATGGCATACAAGATGAGCAATTATGACTAACTGTGAGTCATTGTGACCACAGTATAGATATCTTGAGAAATATAAAAGAAGGATTAAGAAACCACAGTAGCAGCAACTCAATAAGACCCACCAATCCCAAAATAGCTCAAAGACTTACCATAAATGAAATATCTACTGCTTGCCAAACCTCAAGGTCAAGGAACCACCAAGGCATCTCAGTTGAAAAAAGGATATTCCAAGACATCAGAAGAGCTATGAGAACCTGCACAAGAAGAACTCCTAGTATCAACCTAGGTACTACAGATCCTTATCACTTTATCCTCCCTTATTACTTTATCCTCTACCACTGTGAAATGGAAATAAGGATCACCATTGCTACCAAATGCCTCCAAATATAGCAGGAGTATAAAATAGAAAACCTCCTCTGCTGGGAGTTCCCACAGGCCAGCCCTCAAGAGTTATAAGATACTACCCCCATAGATATGCATGAAACAAGAACAACTAAGAAGATTCATCAGATCTTCAGACATACACTATGGTCAATCCTCAACTTGGAGTATATTAGAGTCTCAGATTTCAGAGATCTGTCAGCCCACCATATCAATACACTAGAAGCTAGAGTGGCTACAGAAGCTCACCCTCAATAGTGATAAAGTAGAAGACTTCTGGCATCCCATCCTCTAGGACAACCTAGACCAATTTCTGCAAGGATTGATCTCAGTATTCCAAGACCCAAGTATCTAGATTAGACCTCCCCAAGACCCTATATTTGTCTCCTATTTTGTGGAAGAGAACCTCATAAATTGGAGAGCCTCTGATTTCCTGCTGAATGTGATGACATCATCAGTGATGATATCATCCCATATGATATACATGAAACATGTGACCTACATGATGATGATGAGACAGATAAAACATTTGTAGACCTCATCTCCTTCAAAGACATTCTGACCTCTGATGAGGATAAAGCCCCTATGGTCTTAAACATTCTACTCTAAGTCCCTTGGTTATACTGAATTATGTCAGCACTCTTTTCCTATATAACAGCTATTCCTCCACCAGTATTCTGATGTAACTCAGAATTATTCCAGTATTATTTTCCTGTACTACCGAAATTATATCAGCATCCTGAATCTATGTAACTATCAATATCAATACTAAAACTTAGTAGTTTTTCATGTTCTGAAATTTTATTTTAGTTATTGGAATTTATATTTAGCTTTATATCTTAGCAACCATTGAATTATATTTTGTATAAATACCTCTCTTATTTTCTCTGAAATAAAGTCAGTCTACTTAATATAATATATATAATTCCTTACAAGCAATCTAAGAGATAACAAGACAGTTTAAAGATAAGAAGTTTGAGAACTATAAGATCTTAGGAAGGTACTCTAATAAGAACTTGTTTATAACAAACTTGAGTTAGTCTAAGAGATACATCTTGAAGAGAATCTGATGTATTTGAAAGACTCAGTGATTACTATATAATACTAAAAAGAAGTTTCTTTTTCTAATATAAGAACTTTAGATACTTATTAATTAGATTCTCAGATAATATAATGACTAAAGTAGTTAATAGAATAATAAGTTACTTAGATAATATCTTTAGATATTTTGATAATAATAGATAGTTCTTTAAAGATCTCTATAATACTTATAAGTTAATCTTATTAATTATCTTAAAGAAGTAAAAGATATCTAGATAAGATAGAATTAGTATCTTTGATTTCTATAGTAACTTAGTTATTTTTAATATAGTTTATAACTTTAGCTTTAAACTAATTATAGTCTTTTATAAATAAGATAATATCTTAAGAAATTACTCTTTTAAAATAGATAATAGTCTAGAGTATATAGTCAAATATTTAATAAATATAAAGAATCTTCTTGATTTGACTTTCTATAATTAATTAATTCTCAATAAGATCTTCTTAGTTGATATTATTAACTTAATTATAGAGATAGTAGGCAATTTTATAATTATATCAAAGGATAAGATAGATCTTGATTACTTTGAGCTAATATATTATAGTATTATAGTAATTAATAAAGTAACCTAGATCTTCTATATTGATTGAAGTATTCAGCAGTATTTAGATATTAGTATAGTATAAAAGATATAAGTCTTAGATCAGAAAATAAAGATAGAGCAGCAGGCTGTTTGATAAGTATATAATAGAAGCTATAGTAGTAAATACTGATTTATAAAATAGTTAAAAAATAAAGTAATAATAATTAAAGATAGATTTTTAAATAATAAAATTCATATTACTGCTGGTCTGAGGTTTATCCAGAGATACAGAGGTCTGTGACTTGGGTCAACAATTTAGATATAGCAATAAAACTCACATACTTGGTACTTAAATGTATGACGCAGGTACTCGAATGTACATATGTATGGTACCAGGATTTTGTGATAAAACGCCTCTTTTGCTATTCTCCCCTTTACCTTCAACAGCTTCGCTCTATAGCGCTTCCCTTTGTATGCTCTCTCTCTCTGTATCATTCTTGTTTTTTTTTTTTTTTAATACAAAAACGTAGCGTTACCATACCTCTCGGTTTAACTCATAAAGAATCCGTGGGGGTTTTCGAGAACCATAAAGGGAAATACGATCCAGAGATTTTTACCTATACCGTCATACATCGAGTATTATGTGCGCACTCGCCAGATCCTCCATTTCATCTCATCCGCATACCGTACAACATATTTTCATCATACGAAGAAAACAAGGGGATTTCAAACCCCGATAGACAACCTTTAATCAACACTTCGAACTCTTTCATTATACATAAGTATACTCTTAACAAAAAACAAAACAGAACAATCCTATATCACAACGCCCCTCTTCTATTCGATAATGGTCATGTCCCTCTTGCGGTCCTTGGCGTACACGTTCTTGTATTTATCGTAAATGTTCTGTAGCTCATCGATGTAGAGCTTCTGTGCGGCGAGGACCTCCTCCTCCGTTGGGTTGGCGGTTTTGACAAGGTCAATGGGGTGGCCAACTATGAGAACGAAAACCGTGGGATGCGTGAGACGATATTGGTACAGGTGCGGAGCTTAGAAGGACGAAATTATAATAAGGGAGGGATGAAGATCCATACCAATGGTGTGGATGGCACGACGATGAGGGAGGAGACCGAGATCATCTATGGAGAACAGCGAAAAAATGATGAGCAACGCAATTTCCAATGGCAATACATATCTCACCCTTACACCTACCGCACACATTACTTGGCGGAACCCACGCAGAAAATCGTAACACACAAAACAACCCTCCTTCATTCCACACTGTCACTCTGCCGGCCACACACAACTCTCAAAACCAAGAAACTCGCGCTACTCACAGTTGAACATGCCCCTGCCATGGAACAACGGTAGCGTGAACCCCATAGCCTTCTGAATAGCCTTCTGCCACTTCCACACATTACTCCCCTTCTCATTCTGTAGCTGCTCATAGAGATCATTTTCGCCAAACGAGAACACGGGTACAAGACTGGCTCCATTTCTCATAGCGAGCTTAATGAATCCGAGGCGCTTGCGCAGGGTGAGGTCGCTTGTACCCGGGCGAGCATTGAGCGATTCCGCGGCGCCGCCGACGACGATGACGATGGAGGAACCGGGCCCCTTGTTGAGAATGTTCTCGCAGGATGTGCGGGAGACGGAGGCGCAGCCCATGGCCATGAGATAGTCACGGTAGAGGGGGAGGTTGAAGTTGGAGGTCAACGTCAGAAGACGAGGCTTGATGCCAGGGAATTTGTCGGAGAAACCTGTGGCCTCTGTCGCGAAGTTGGTGAAGGCACCCATGGAGATGATGCCGTGGGGGTGGTAGCCGAAGATATAGTTCTTGGAGGGGTCGAGCTCGGATTCCTGGTGGGGAGGGTGGAAGAGAGAGGAAGGGAGGTGGTGCGGATAGTGAGCGTAGCTTTGGGGTGGATTATCGTCTGGTTGACTTTGGACTTTGATGTTCCATCGTCCTGACTATATATCAGCTGTAGCATTCGCTCTCTACTCATGTCACTCGACGGATGTTTTCTCTTCACCTACTCATTCGTTTACCCTCTCCCACGGCCAGATCCCAACATACCTGCTCAAGCGTGCACGGGAAATAGTCGGCATAATATTTCCACACACCAAGTCTCTTTGCCCAGTCAAATGCTCTTCCGCCGTTCTCAGGCGCGATATCGAAGAGGACGAAGAGCCAGTAGGCGACGAGGAAGGGCCAAAAGAAGGGATTGGTGAAAGAGAGAAGGAAGAGGAAAAGGGTGATGGGAACGCTAAAGGCCCATAGGAAGACGGTCAGGGTCTGCAGACGACGCTCGCGGGGTACGCGGAGAGGCACGAAGCGGACCTTGGGAACGTTAGGGATGGAGGGCATGTGCGGCAGCTGTAGCATTTTAGGGCCAAGGCGACGCTTGGCGTCGGTGTGCGGCTTCTCAATGGCGGTGGTGGTGGCGGTGGAGACTGGGGAATCGACGGGGTCGACTAGGGTGTCTGTCTCGGACATGGTTTCGGACATGGTGGTGAGTGTTTAGGGAGGGGGGTTGGGTGTGGGTGGGTGGGTGGGTGCCGAGCTGTCGTCAGTATTTCATTAAAGGAAAGGAATGAACCAAGGTGGGCGTGCTGTTGCTCAATAAAGAAAATTGGTTCAGCATTTTGTTTAGCAGGGAGCGGGAGACTTATAAGAAATATCCAGAGACACGCGACAAAACGTACGACGTCACGGCCATCGGATTTCACATGCAAACCGCCGCCATTCACATGACACCGCAATTTCCTATCCCTCGGATCGTCATTTCCTGGCGCAAAACCCACGCCCACGCCCCCCGCATAATCATTCCTTTGCATATTTATCATTCCACCACCTGGATCCGGGGATAGCACATTTCACAATTTGTACTCATTTCATAATTGCACAAGGCCTGTCTCACATGAAGGTAAAACATCACCAAGCTATTTTAATATTTCATTACAAAAAGATCAGTTCTAAATATAGAGAGAGAAACAAATATTCCAAATTATCCAAGAAAGATTTAAATATACCTTCATATATTATTATTATTATTTAATTTTTTTATCTTAATTTATAGTTATATATCATTTTATTTTATTTTTATTTTTTATATATTTTTATAATTTTTATATATTATTCTATAATAACTATATAATAGTTATTGAGATGGTAACTCAATATGCCAGTATGTGACCTTATACCATTCTATCAGATTTATGTCATTTATTAGTAATGTAAGAAATATACAACCTATGCAATTTTAATAAAATTGTCTCTCTTTTATAATAAAGATTATGAGCCCTATTAGTACTAAGTAGCTATAGTAAATATATCTCTTTAAATATACTATATATATGCTAGAAATATCAGATAACTAGTCTAGCAATATAAGCATAGAAATAGATATACTAATTATAAGTATTCTACTAACCATAGATATAATCTCAATAGGTATAAGAAATATAGTCTCAGTTGTTAGCATAAATATAGCTAAGAGATCTATCTCAATCTTCAATAGAAAAGACTATACTATTTGGGTATTTCATATGATGAATCTTCTTAATAAATATAGCTTGGTAGAGTACATAAAGTCACAAGTACTAATTCAAGATTATGTCCCTACAAATAATTACTGGATATTATACAAGATCATATTTATATTATTGAACTTATAAACAAATCTCATAATATATACTATAATGTTTTATAACATATGGGAGATTCTATATACTTATTATATATAAGTATTTATATCCATAATTATTAACAATCTAATAAATCAAGTAAATTCTCTCAGTATGTCTGCAAATTGTATTAATAATAAAGATAAGGTTATAGTACTTATAAGAGGACTTCTGGATGTATATAATGTTGTCATTATAGCTATGTGTAAGAGCAGTAGTCTCTCAGATTATACCCATATAATAACAAGCCTCATGAATGAGAAAATGCACTATGAAAATAGTACTAATAATGATAAAAATGCCTTCTATAGATCCTATAGATATAGTGACAAATGAGGTCAAAAGTACAGTCAATAAGATCAGTGAACCCAAACCTAAGCTCAACAATACAACAACTAGTTCAGCTAATTAACTAAGTCTAATAGATACTATAAATACTATAGCAAGTATAGATATAGGAAATGCCATTATTATAACTGAAAAAATGAATAAAAAGAGTAGTGAAAATAAGCAACAATATAGAAAAAGCCAATGCTAGCAATATAGAAGCAGTAAAAAGAACTATCAAGAGAAGTGTAGTAATGCAAATACTACTGAAACTGATGAAAGTGGTAATCTATTTTTTATATAAGCTATTAGTTTTACTACTAATTCCACCATTAGTATAAGATTTATATCTATGAAACCTGGTCAGAAGGATGATAATTTTGGATCAAAAAGTCCCATCAAATTTACTGCCAGCACCAGCTCTGCTAGTATAAAACCTGCATCTATAAGTAGTTTCACTAATACCAAATCCACTAACTCATCATCTACAAATTCTGGTCAACAGTAAAATACTTTTCACCTAACAAAAAGTAGCAATAATGTTAAGACAGCCAACAATCATACAATTTCCAAATATATATCTACTAGTAGCAAATCCACCAATATAGCTAATAATAATGATGTTTGGTTAATAAATTCTAGAGCTATATAATATATGATACCATATAGAGAATGGTTCTCTATATATGAGTCTTTTGAGCACTCTATGCCTATTAAGTTAGGAGATAACAATGTCATCTATGCTCAAGGAAGGAGAAATATAAAGATATATCTCTACAGAAATATCATTAAGCATACTACTACTCTTGGAGATGTATTGTATGCTCTAGAGATAGGTAAGAATCTCTTTTTGATAGGAAAGATGATATCTCACAGTAATAAAGAAATACACATATATGTGAAGAGCACTACTATATATAATTCATATAATAATAAGCTAATAATAGCTTCAAAACATAGAAATCTTTATATGATCAATAATATACTAAATGATATGAAAGCCTCTACTTATATAATAATTATATCTGATATATCTAATATATAGTATCAATGCTTAGGATATGTCAGTAAGATGAGCCTTGAATGTATGATAAGAAGTGGCTCAGTAAAAGAATTACCAGTATATATATATCTAGAGGATAGCTTTTGTAAGGTATATATAGAAAACAAAGCTTCTTAGTAACCATTCAAAGAATGATTGAAGTGCACTTTGAAAATTCTTGATCTAATCTATATAAATATATACAGCCTGATGTATACCCCATCACATTCCAGCAAGAGATACTTTTTAATATTTATCAATAATCATATATATAAGATATATGTATATTTCCTATTAATGAAAAGTAAAGCCTTAGAGAAATTCAAAGAATTCAAAGCAATTGCCAAGAATGAAACAGAATATAGAATATATACTATATACTCAGATAATAGATATGAATATATCAATAATATATTCAGGGAATTTCTGATGAAATAGGGTATATTCCATCAAATGATAACTCCTTATATATCTTAGCAAAATAGTATGACTGAGCAATTTAACCATATAGCCATCAAAATAGTATAGATGATGATCAATGCTATTAGATTAGAATATTTCTATTGAGCTGAAGTCATCAATATAGTAGCATATATTCATAATCAGTATGTTTTTCAATCATTAAGTAAGAATTCTGAGAACAATAAGTATTTCAAGAATACTGATCTTACTCTTGAAGAGTTATAGAGTAAAATGAAGCCCAATATATTATATCTATATATATTTGGATATAACTTATATGTTCTTGACAAAAGTAATACTATCTAATACAAATTCAAGTAAAAGACAGTCAAGTATATACTCCTTGGATATAGTGGCAAATTATATAGGTTTTTAAATCTATATATAAGATATATAGTGATTTTATATGATATACAATTCAATGAAAAAGAAAATAATAAGGAGATCTATATAGAAATACTGATGGAAATCTCTATATCTATATTCTAACTAGTGCTACTAATATCTCTGATGATTCTAGCAGTTAATCAAAACTATTTTCAACTGCTATATATATCTGAGCTAGAGTTGTCTGAACTAAGAATTACTGAGATCAAAGAAGATAATGGTAAATTCTCTAATGATAAAGAATCTTCTACAAAGAGTAAACAAATACAAAAACACTCCAATATATACTAAGAGATGCATTCAGAATTAGAAAGTTATTAGGATATGCCAGTGAGTCCTAGGTGATAGTAACATCAAGACCATATAAGCTACATTAAAGTATATAAATGTATATATATTACAATATCTTCTAGCAAGCCAAGCATATATGATAAGGCTATATAATGCCTGAATAGTAAGAAATAAGAATATATAATAGATGAGGAATATGATTTACTTATTGAGAATTATATCTGAGACCTGGTGCCTCTTTTATCAAACTATCAAGTAATTGGATCCAAGTAGATATATAGAATAAAGTACAATACTAATAGTAATATAGAGTGATATAAAGCTCATTTCATTGCCAAGTATTATTCACAGAATTATGTTATAGACTATGATGAGATATTTTTACTAGTATTCAAGCTTACTTCACTTAGAAAACTTCTTGTGATTGGTGTCATATATAATCTTAAAATTTATCAAATAGATGTAAAGATAGTATTCCTGAATAGTAATGTAGATACCAAACTATACATCCATCAACCACAAAGATATGAACTATATGACAACCTAAATAGTGAGCTTATATACAAATTATATAAAGAACTATATAGCATCAAGTAAGTAGTATAACTATGGAACAAAAGAATCAATAATCATCTACTTGATAATAGATTCACATATTGCAAAGTAGATAATTATATATATATCTAGTATTATAATAATGGCATAGTATTTATTAATATATAGATCAATAATATAATTATTATTGCTAGTAAGAACAGGCTTAATAGAGTAAAGAAAGCCCTATGCTGAGAATTCAAGATGATCAATATGGGCAATATATTCTTCCTTTTGGAGATATTGATTACATATAACAGGAACACACATACTATATACCTCTCATAAGAAATATATACTAAAGCCATCCTCAAATACTTCAATATAAGTGAATATAAACTGGTCAGTACTCCTATAGATACTTCTGTGAAGTTAAGGAAGCCAAACACTATATCTGAGGATGATGACAATAAGAATAGTACCAAAAACATTTTCTATTAGTAAGCAGTCAGCTCTCTCATATATCTTATACTAGAAATGAGACCTAATATATTATACACTATAAATAAGATGGTGCAGTACTCTTCTTGCTATGATAATTTACATTAGAGTATCATTAAGAGGATTTTCTAATACTTAAAGGAATCAGTATACTATATGCTCATATTGAGCAGTGATATTAGATTAAGCAGAAGTAATAGTAAGAGTAATGACATCTAGCTATCTGGCTCAATTAAGCTAGAGACTTAGATAACTATTGATCTACAACTGAGTATCTCTTCTATATTGGTGATCAAGAATCTATTATTTCATAAGTAGAGTTTGTAGTAACATCATCAATACAAGTAGAGTATCAGATATTATCATTGGTAACAAAGAAAGTCATTTAGCTCTGTGAGCTTTTAAAGGAGCTCAGCTTTACTCAAGAGAACCCTAAACTGATCAGATAAGACAACTAATCTATAATAGTACTTGTCAAGAATCCAGTACACTATAGTAGAATAAAACATATTAATATATAGTATTATTTTATTTACAAATATATAGAAAATAATACAATATATCTAAAATATATCCCCACAGAGTATATGATTGTAAACATTGACCAAAGTCCTTCCAAAGCCAAAGTTCAAGTAATGTACTAAAAAAATAGATCTTATGAGCTATATACTAGTATTCAGTTAACTATAGGATAATTTTCAGACTATTAAAAGTCTCTCATACTATCTATATATTCAACTTCTATAAGAGGATTACATATATTACATTCTTTGTATTCTTTACCTATGGGTGGATATTTCTGTGGATATTTTCAGATATATTTCAGAATACTTTTCAATCTGTGAAAATTTCTTAGATATAGAATTTTATTCTAGTTCTTTGGATTATATACAGTTCTAGTTTTTACATATATTTTGTATTACTTTTTATTCTAGTTTGCATTCTCTTCTTTTTTTTTAGATATATGTTGTATTCTTTTTTTTTTGATTATATATCTCATTGAGTGGAAGTATTGATATAACAACTCAATATGCCAGTATATAACCTTATGCCATTCTATTAGATTTATATCATTCATTAGTAATGTGAGAAATATGTGACCTATATAACTTCATTAAAATTACTTCTCTTTCACAATATTATATAATATAGAAATATTAGAAATAATATAAAATATAAAAATCTCTATATAGAGAAAATTAGATCTTATAATAAAAGTTTAATCTAATAATAAAGAACTAACAAACTCTATTAGCTAAGAAAATATAGAATAATATAATTAGTTTAACTTTTCAACTATTCTAAATAATCTCTATAACTTACTAAATAGTTTTTTTTTTTTTTTTTTTTTGATTATATATCTCATTGAGTGGAAGTATTGATATAACAACTCAATATGCCAGTATATAACCTTATGCCATTCTATTAGATTTATATCATTCATTAGTAATGTGAGAAATATGTGACCTATATAACTTCATTAAAATTACTTCT
>RBNI01002342.1:0-18798 GCA_003990745.1 Jimgerdemannia flammicorona | reverse complement strand
CACCACTATTAGCAGTCCCGCCACTACCCCCAGCAGTCCCTCTACTTCCCCCACCTCCCACCAGCGAAGACCCAGCTCCCCCAGCATCCCCAGCCTTCTGCTTCCCCTTCCCTCCTGCCTGTTCACTGCAGGCTCCCATCGGCCAGTCCCCAGCCCTCAGCATGTCCACAAAGCTCCACCTCTGCCACCCTCCAGCTCCCCCACCAGTGCCTCCTCCACTACCCAAGCTGCCCAGTCCACTCGCACCACCAAAAGACCCCATCCCCAAGCCATGCCCCCTCCCAACATGCTGCCAGTTGAAAGCCCCAGGTCCACCCGACCTAGTATGTACATCAGCTTGCTTGCTGCTTGATATCTTCTTAGTATCTTTCTCCAATAAATGGCTTGAAAGTGTGTTATAAAAGTGTGTGTAACATGAATTGTAGCAGAGAGAGATGGCTAAGTCAGTTTACAGTTACATTGTATAAGACTAATCTAACTATACTATGACTGCTAAGCTATTTATAGGTTTAGATGCTGTCTGGGTAGTCTTTGATGACATCACCATCAATGACATTATCTCTGATGAAGTAGTCATTAGGAAGAGTGGTTTATGGATTACTTCTCCTTGTTCACTGAGGTAGTAATATATTGGAACTTCATCACCATCCTACAGGATAGCATCATCTGTCTCGTATGCTGAATAAGATATTGGTAGGCGAAGGAGGGGTGCATCATCTTTGCTTTCATCAGATTCACTGTCTGCATACCTTCTATAAGTTACAGCACTATGAGTCATGGGGTTATAGTAAGCTGGTGGCTGTAGTTCATGATGCTCATACTTGGGTAGTAGAGTGGTTGGTTCAATCTCGAGGGTTGTCTGAAGGTACAGGTTGTGTTCTCCGGTCTCTTCATTATAGTTGAAGTAATTGGGGGTGAACGTGGATTGGTATTCATACCAGTGGTTATTGTCCTAATAAGTCTCATATGTGGTTATGAACTGTTGTAAGTTCATTGGCAAGGTTGGCAGTGTGATCGGAGTTGGCAGAGATCCTTGGCTTGAGGTTATATTGGTATCGGAGAGATCATTGTCTTCTACTTTATCTTTATCAAACCAGATTATATTGTAGACATCCTTCATGGTATATCCGACTTGAGGCATTTGCAGGATATGGTCATTGAGATGGGGAAAGGTTCTGTCTGTGGTCTGAATATATTTGAGATACTTGTGGTTGAGTTCTTATATCATGTTATCGATTTGGCCATAGGACAAAGTAGCAACCATTTTACTAGTAATAACTTGGAGGTGGGAAATAAAGGTGCTATACTCATAGAAGAGTTCTTGGTATTTGTAGGCAATGAGTTTCTAGTATTGAGACATCTGGGTAATGTCTATATTATGGTAGTATTCGACCATGTCTTCTAGGAGGTAGTCAATCTGGTAGTAGCTTGAGATTTGTCCAATTCGGTGGGCTTTGCTAAGCATGTTCAGAGTATTCTATCGGGCTTCCATAAAGTAGAGAGGTGCTAGGCTATGGATATTCATGAGGGGCAGAGGGGGTGTGGCTCAGTTGACAATGGTATTCCAAATGTCAGCACAGATGCAGTTGTAGATCTCAGTAGTCATATTTATGTATGTTTAGAAGTTGTAGTTGTTATTTGTTTTGGTTCTTTGTTTCAACACATCTCAGTGTCCAGTATATATGTATTTGGTCCTGATTGGTAAGATTCTGTGACTTCATATTAACTTAGCTTTGTGTGCTGTGACTTCAGTTTGACTCAGCTTCATGATCTTGCAGGTGCTTTCCAGACTTGTTTAGAGGTCACAGGTGATTTCAGTGGCTTGTTCAGAGGGTGACATGTGATTTTGGTGGCTTGGAGGTTGTGCGCTTATAACTCTCCCCTTCTTAGCTTTTGATGTCCTTATCAGGGGCTTCTAATTTTGTTCTAGTGTTGTTATATTATTTAGGAGGTCAAAAGTCCAGTGAAGTCCATTTTTCTCAAAAAGTGGCATACTCGTAGTACAGTTGTCAAATGCATTGGATTCACACATTAAAGGGTCATATATTCGATGCTGTATGCTAGAAGTTATTCTGACATCATTCACTGCTGGAGAATTTCCTCTAAGGAATCTTCTTAAATATCTATGTCTCGTTTCCTACCAGTGGTATGGGGAGAATAGGCTGGCTTTCAGTTTTGCTATTTTTCTAGAGAGTCGCTATTCTTGGTTTGCTGAGTTCTTGATTTTGTTCATGATAATTATAATGTTCAGGAGGGTAATATATAGTATATACTGATAGGTGTTGGATTATCTAGTTTTAGTTGTTCAGGGAGTTGTATTCCTGAACTAAGTTGGTAGCATTCTGGAGATTGGTCTTGGGTTCTCATGTTGTATCATGGATCAGGTATTCTTTCTATTTGACAAGATACTCAGAACAGTTCTTGTGACCACGTTTGTTGAGGATTTGTTCAACTTTGTATTCTTCTTGGTCATTAATAATGACAGATGCAGGTAGTTCAGTAGTCTGGTTTGGGAATAGCTCATCATCATTTTCATTATAACACTTGAGATATTGAACATTGAAGACAGGGTGAATCTTAATGGTATCTGGTAGTGCCAATTTGTAGAAGGTTGGAGAGACTTGTACAATGACTTCAAATGGTCTAATAAACTTGCTATTCAGCTTTGTAGATGGTCTGTGCTTGAGGTTGTCAACTCAGTATCCTCAGATGTCTAGTAGAACTTTTTCTCCAATATCAAAGGTTTCTTCTTAGCAGTATTGGTTAACATACTGTAATTGTTGTTCTTGAGCTCACGATAAGTTCTCAATTGTGATCTGGCTTAGATTATGCATTTGGAGCAGGAATTCTTCAACAGCTTCGACTGTGGAGAGTTCATCAGTGGTTTGGATAAGTGTCAGGGGGGTGTTTGGGTTTTGTCCAATATTGGTGAAGAATGGAGTCATTCCAAGGGAGGCTTGCTTGCTGTTATTATAGATAAACTTGACTGCAGTGAGGTGTTCATATCAATCATCTTGTCTGTAGGAAACATAGTTCCTTAGTATTTGTTCTAGAGTTCAGTTCATTCTTTCAGTTTGGCCATCAGTTTCAGAGTGAAAGGCTGTGGATAGTGCAAGTTTCATTCCAAGGTGTACATGAAGGACTTTCCAAAAATGGCTGGTGAATTTCAGATCTTGGTTGCTAATAATGATCTTAGGAAGACCATGGTAGTAGAAGATATTGTCAAACAAGAGTGTAGCTATGTCTGGTACTGTTGCAGTAGTGGCAGTTGGTACAAAGTGGACTTGTTTGCTGAGATAGTCCATGAAGACCACAATTACATCTTTCTTGTTCTTGGTTCAGGGTAGTTGTACAATGAAGTCTGTAGAGATTTGTTCCCAATTAGCAGATGGTACTGGAATAAGGTATAGTAAACCAGGTTTTGCTAGTATTGAGGACTTGTTGCATTAGCAGGCATCACAGAAAGTGATGTAGGTCTTGAGCTGATCTACTATGTGGGGCCAATAGAAGTTTTGGGAAATAACTTCATAGTATTTGTCAAATCCTAAATGTCCAGCAGTAGGTGCATCATGATATTCGAATAAGATAGTCCTTTGGAGGTCTCGGTTGTTTGAGACATATAGTCTGTCCTTATAGTAGATAGTATTATTCTTGAGTTGGTATTGATTGTACTGGGTATGCTTGTTAGCATCATTACTGTTTAGGATTTCTCGGAGTACTTGAGCTTCCTTATTATCAACACATACTGTAATAATTTGTTCCATAATAGAGTTTGTAACCAAGGTGAGAGTTTGGATAACTTCTTCAATTGGTGGTCTGGAGATTGCATCAGCAACAATATTCTCCTTACCAGGGCAATACTGAATCTCATAGTCAAAGTTGGTGAGGACTTTCATCCATCTGGCTTACTTTTGAGAAAGAGTAGCCTGTGTCTTGATGTTGACTAATGACTTGTAGTTGGTCAATATAGTGAAGTGTGCTCCTTTTAGGTATGATCACTATTTGATCAGAGTGTCTACAATGACTAGAATTTTCTTCTTGTAAGTTGCATAGTTGATTTTGAAATCATTGAACTTATGAGAGTGATAGGCCACCAGGTGTCCTTCTTGCATGAGTACTGCTCCAAGGGCTAGGTTGGAAGCATCAGTAGTAACTTCATATAGTAGGGCAGGGTTTGCCACTTGAAGTACTGGAGTGGTTATCAAGATATCTTTCAGTACTTAAAAGGCAGTATCTTGTTTGGGTCCCCAATTTACAAGATTGTTGAAGTCTTTCTCTTGTTTCATGGTCCAGGGCTGTTCTCCTTTCTTGTTATACTTAGTCATTTTGATAAGAGCAGTAGCGATTTTGGCGAAGTTGGCAACAAATCATCTGTAATAGTTTGCTAATCCCAGAAATAACTGTAGGTCCTTCAGCTTCTTGGGTCTGGGCCAATCCTTAATTGCAGAGATTTTGCTGGGGTCCACTTTGATTCTACTTAGAGTGACAATGTGTTCAAGAAAATTGAATTTCCTTTAGGAGGAATTCACACTTACTGAGTTTTGCAAAGAGTTGGTTTTCTCGGAGTTTCAGTAGTACTAGTTCAAGGTGTTCAAGATGTTTCTCCAGGGTTTTGCTGAAGACTAGAATGTCATCAATATAGACAATAACAAATTTGTCCAGATATGGGTGCAGGATGATGTTCATCAGTGTTTGAAAGGTTACAGGAGTATTAGTTAAGCTGAAAGACATAACCAGGAACTTAAAGTGTCTATAGCAGGTTCGGAAGGCTGTCTTGTAGATGTCTTCTTCTTTCATGGCAATTTGCCAGTAACCATTTCACAGGTCAAAAGAGCTCATGAATTGTGGATTGGTAAGCCTGTCAAATATTTCATTGATTCTGGGTAGTGGGCAATAGTTCTTGATAGTCTGTTCATTGAGGTCATAGTAATCAATACACATTCATAAGTCTTCTCCTTTCTTAACAACAAAGAGGACTGGTGCACTATAGAGTGATACACTGGGTCTGATGAATTCTTGTTCTAGAAGTTCATCAATTTCTTTCTTGAGTATATCAATTTCTCTTGGTGATATGTGGTAGATTGACTTGAAGGCTGGCTTGGCATCTGGAATGGTCTTCTACTGTTTGTTTAGGAGATAGGCCTTTTGGAAGTTTCTTTGGGAATATGTCTTAGAATTTCTGGAGTAATGGTCTGACATGGCAGTCAACTTTGGAAAAGTCTTCTTTGGAGTTCTCGGGTTCTTCTTTGGATGGGTGGATGGAGATGGTGAAGAGAGGGCATTTCTTGGCTAATTTCTTAAGTTGTAGCTTGTTGATATGAGTGATCTTTGGTCCAGGTTCGCTAGAGTTGAGTGGGTCTTTTTCACCTTGCAGTTTGAAGTTGTGGTGTCCTTTCTTGATGGTCAGAAAATGGTTTACCCAATCGATCATGGGGTTCTCTTATTTCAACCATAGGGTTCCAAGAATGATCTCATTGTCAGGAAGTGGTATGATCTGGAGGGTAATATATACTTGGTAGTCACTAATTCGGAAGGGTAGATTGCAGACTTCCTTGCTAATGACATGTGAGGTTCCATCAGCTGTGGCAACTGCTTGAGTTTGTTATACCAGAGAGGTGAAGACCTTGAGTCTATTGGCTGTTTCTTTATTGATAAAGTTACCTGAGGCACTACTGTCTATCATATTCTTGACAGGTGCTCAGTTGATAAAAGCTTAGAGTGTAAGCAGTTTGTCTGATCCAATTATAGTAATCTCAGTTGTAGGAGCTTTCCTTTTGTTGGTTTTTCTTTGAGTCAGTTCATTGACACAAGAGAAGCAATCATCAATTATTCAGAAAGAGTATATTCCAATACTATGGGAGCATCAGCCACTTGGTATATATCCATTCTCGATTTTCTTGTAGAATTGTTCTTCTTTGTTTGTGGTAGGTTGGGCTGGGGCCTTGTTTGATGAGACAAATCCTTTGGATCCTTAGATGGTGGGCAGTAGTTCAGGGACTTTCTTGACTATCAGTGTTGACTCAATTTTTTCGAATAGGATCTGAGCAATGCAGAATCCAATGGGAATCTTGAAGGGTGTCCAACTATAGTTTCGGATAAGGACAATAATTTTGTCTGTATAATCTTCATCAATGACTCCTCCTTCTACTGAGAGTTCTTTTAATGCTAGGTTGCTGTGATAGCATATTCTTCCAATATATCCTTCAGGGATTTGGATACTGATTCCTATATAGACTTGCTTTGCTTCTCAGTTGGAAACTGTAGCTTCTTCAGCTGCATACAGGTTATATCTAGCTGCCTTTTAACTTCCTTTAGTTGGGGCCTTAGCAGTTTGCCTTAACCTGACAAAGTCCAGTGTTCTGGTGGTCAGGTTATTGAGGTAGTGCAGAGTAGTAACAGTTGCTCATATTGCTATTTGGGGTTTTCGATTGAGGCAGGCACTGGCCATGTGTCCTGTCTTTCAGCAATAGAAGCATGCTCTGCTTCTTTGAAGTTCATTCCTTTCTCCTTCATTGAGTTTCTTGAAAGTACTCAGCTGGGTGGGTTCATGATTTCTGGGTGTCTACAAAGTGGATATTGAGGGAGCTCAGGATGCTTCATGCTTGGGTTCTTCTTTCTTGGTCCAAGTCTTTTTCTTGTTGTTGAATTGCCTTTAGGGCAGAATTGGTCCAGCTGTTAGGATTCACTTGACCATAGTCTTGATTCTTATCAGGTACCATTGTTGGTGATTACAACCAACTGGGTGGTCTTGTTCTCAGATTTTTCTAGTAAGCCATTCAGATAGTGCATCAAATAGATGGTCTGCTCTTATACTATTTCATACTTCATCATTGGCAATATATCCTAGGCCAATAGTATTCAGAAGTGACTCGAGTTTTGTACAGAAGGTTTCAAATTCTTCTTTGCCATATATATCAAATTTGAGATTGTGGAGTTTTACTCGAGATTTGGCAATTATGATTTCACTGCAGTATTGAGCAATCATGAGTTGTTTAAGTCCAGGGGCTGCAGGATGGGCTCTATATCCTGGAGCATTGTTTGCTACATTCTGAGCAACTACTGCAGGTTGGGTGTCCCATATGAGGGGTTTTTCAGGAAGGGTTCACCACTATTCTTTGGCAGGTCCTTGGAAGAATATAACAACTTAGTGGACATAGGCTGTAGTGGTAGCAAAGAGTTGTTCCAGAGTGTGGTCTTAATTGTTTGTCAGAACATGGTCAGCAACTCGCTCATTGGTCTATTAGTTGGCTTCAAAGTTGGTATCAACTACACTAATGAAGCTTTGGACTTCTTGTACAGTACCATTGAAAGTAAGTAGGCTCAGATTTTTGGTTGGTCAGGTCTGTTCAGCTAAGGCAGTAATGGTTGCTGCCATTATGGCTATCTGGGCTGTGAGGTCTAGAATCTATTGGTTTACCATGTTGTTTACTAGAGGTGGTTAGACTACTGGTAGTGGTGTTACTGGTACTACTTAAGGTACTGGTGCAGAGTGTGAGAGTGTTCTTTGAGTCTGTGTAAGTTGTTGAAGTAATAGTTGTGGGTCTAGAGTGAGGACTCGATAGATAGCTGTCTGTTGCTGTGTAGGTGTATTCTGGCCTGATGGAGGTATATCTCCTTTGGTGGTGTATCTGAGATCGAATTCACTGAGATACTCCTCCTCCTCTTCAGTTTGGTCCTCGTATATATAATTGGGTTTGCTCAGCATTAAAGTAGACAGAATCAGTTGTATATCTGATTTCGGATGGACTTAATTCAAAGTCAAGTTCTGGTTCAGTATTGGTTTCAGGTTCAGATAGGGCTGTAGCAGGGCCTGCTTCTGGTTCGAGGTCAGGTAGTTGATGAAGAGTTTTTTTTACTTCTTCCCTAAGGATGTACCAGGTCTTGCTGTTCTGGAATCGGTAGTATAATGTGGTCTTGGTCCTGGTACAGTAAAAGTCAGTAGAGTTGAGCCACTTAGCTACAGAGGCTTGGGCTTTGTGAGAGACTAAGGCTAGAAAGACTGCTGCTGGTTATCCTAGATCACTCAGATTTGTGGAGCTGACAAAACTCTTGTTGAGAAGAGTAAAGAAGGCTTCGATAAGACCTTCTTCATTTTGACTTGCTAGATATAGTGTAAGGAGTTCGGTAAATAGGGTTTTGCTTATTTGCTGATTTAATCAAAGTACTTCTTTCTTTGAATGAAGTTTATCCCACTTATTGTAGGTGTGGAGGTCAAATTATCCTTGTATGTTAGGTTCAATTCTCTCCAGATTATCAGATAGTTCAGGATAAATTCCAGTTCAGAGGTTGGGCTTTATACTAACTTGTAGGAATTCTCAGAGGAGTTGTAGCAGGGTGAGGAAGCGTCTTGAAGCAGAATTGGATTGTAAACTGCTGCTACCAAGTTGTAAGAGGATTGCTTTTTAGAGTAACCGTTATGTAGTTCTGGAAGGGTTTTCTGGAAGTTCTGGATATTCTAGAAGACCATTTTCTTATGGTCAAGATCAATTTCATATGGAGTATATCCTCTACACTTATTGATTTCAAGATCAAGTTGACATCTCAACCAAAGTCCTTTTTTTCAGACTAGTTCTGGATGTTCAGGATTTTCTATATTTTAGGAAGCTTAAGAAACTAAGACCAGCTTAGTTGAATTGGTGTATTGCTGCAAACAATACCCAATTAGGAAATTTCATGATGGGGTTAGGAGTGGGACCTAATGGGGAATAGATTTACTTAAGAGTAGTTTGTAGGTTATTAAATAGGTTTATTTGCTATTTATGATATTGCTATACTAGGAATAGTTATGTGAAGGGATATTGTGGGGAAGTACTCAGGAGTTGTATTTGAAGTGTTCAAGTCAAGTCTGAAATTCTGAGATCTGAGGGAGGGAGTATTTATACTAGTGAGGGGCTATCTGGACTATACTAGATATAGATGTAGCACTTAGTATCTTGCTGAGTCAGAATGCAGTCACATAGTACAAGAGTGATCTGATATATCAAGAGATCATCTGACTGCTGAGTTAGTTCACAGTTACATCATACAAGGCTAATCTAACTATACTATGATTTCTAAGCTATTTATAGGTTTAGATGCTGTCTGAGTAGTCTTCGATGACATCACTATCGATGACATCATCTCTGATGAAGTAGTCATCTAGAAAGAGTAGTTTGCAGATTACTTCTCCTTGTTCACTGAGGTAGTAATACATTGGAACTTTGTCACCATCTTACAGGATAGTATCATCTGTCTTGTATGCTGGATAAGGTGTTGGTGGGCAAAGGAGGAGTGCATCATCTTTGCTTTCATCAGATTTGCTGTCTGTATACCTTCTATAAGTTACAGTACTATGAGTTGCAGGGTTGTAGTAAGCTGGTAGCTGTGGTTCATGATGCTCATACTCGGGTGGTAGAGTGGTTGGTTCAATCTCAAGGGTTGTCTGAAGGTACAGGTTGTGTTCTCTAGTCTCTTCATTGTAGTTAAAGTAATCGGAGGTAAATGCAGATTGGTATTCATACCAGTGGTTATTGTTCCAATAAGTCTCATATATGGTTATAAACTATTATAAGTTCATCAACAAGATTGGCAGCATGATCAGGATTGGCAAAGATCCTTGACTTAAGGTCATGTCAGTATCAGAGGGATCATTGTCTTCTGCTTCATCTTCATTAAACTGGATTATATCATAGATGTCCTTCATGGTGTATCTAACTTGAGACATTTGTAGGATATAGTCATCAGAATGGGGAAAGGTTCTGTCTATGGTCTGAACATATTTGAGATACTTATGGTTGAGTTCTTGTATCATATCGTCGATTTGGCCATAGGACAGAGTAGCAACCATTTCACTAGTGATAACTCAGAGGTGGGGAATAAAGGTGCTGTACTTGTAGAAGAGTTCTCGATATTTGCGGACAATGAGTTTCTGGTATTGAGACATCTGGATAATGTCTGTATCATGGTGGTATTTGACTATATCTTTTAGGAGGTAGCTAATCTGGTGTAGCTTAAAATTTGTCCGATTCAGTAGGCTTCACTAAGCATATTTAGGGCATTCCATTGGGCTTCTATGAAGTAAAGGAGTGCTAGGCTATAGATATTCATGAGGGGTAGAGGGGGTGTGGCTTAGTTGATAATGGCATTCCAAATATCAGCATGGATGTGGTTGTAGATCTCAGTAGTCATATTTGTGTATATATATTTGGAAGTTGTGGTTGTTGTTTGTTTTGGTTCTTTATTTCAACATATCTCAGTATCCAGTATATATGCATTTAGTCCTGATTGGTAAGATTCTATTTGTATGAATCTTGTATTCCGTGACTTCATATTGACTCAGCTTTGTGTGCTGTGACTTCAGTTTGACTCAGCTTCATGATCTTGCAGGTACTTTCCAGACTTGTTTGGAGGTCACAGGTGATTTCAGTGACTTGTTCAGAGGGTGATATGTGATTTCAGTGGCTTAGAGATTATGTGCTTACACTAATCTATTATCAAAATAAAGTTTATCTATTAAATAATATAAAACTTTACTATATATAAAATATTTTAAGAACATTATAACTCTCTACTTATTAGTTATCTTAGAATTGAGAAAACTATCAAGAATCTTCAATATTACTACTACTGATTCAATATAATTAAAAAAATCAAGTACTATATTATTAGTTATAATCTTTATGAATATAATAAGCCTAGTAATAAAGTATCAGCTAGTCTCAATCTCTACTAATTTCTGTTAAAATATTCAAGTAAGTTATAATGGATTTTTTAATATAAATACTTTGAATCAAGTTTAGTACTAATACTATAGTTATATTCATTAACTATCTGACTAAGATCATTATTGCTAAATCTACTATAATTAATACTATTATCTTTAAGTTTATAAGAATCTTCTTTAAGTTAATCTTTTGCTACTATAGTCTATTATAAGTCATAATTAATAATTAAGAACCCAAGTTTATCAGTTATTTTTGACAAGCTCTCTTCAAGATCCTTAGAACTCAAATTGCTATATCTACTATTTTTTATTCTCAAACTAATAGATGAACTAAGTATATAAATAGAACTCTTAAATAGATACTCAGAAATTATATTTCTTATAAGTAAGATAATTAGGACTATTACTTAACTTATATAGAATTTATATATAAAATATAGTCTAATTATTTACTAATTTTTTTTCTTTTCAACTACTTCATAGTCAAGACTTTGAGATCTTTGAAAGTCTAGTCACTTTTTAGAAAAATAGTTAAATATAAGTTCTTATTGTCAAAAACCTTATAGAATAAGTCTCTGTATTCTCTTACTATCTCAAGTTACTTAAAATTATATAAATATATCCAGTCTTTTATATATCTCACTTTAAGATCTAGAACTAGTTACTACTTTACTTTAATTGAATTCTCAAGCCTTCTATCTCTATAATTATTAAAGACTATATTGAGTACAAGATTGAAAAATTCTTAACAAAAGAATTTACTACTATTGATCAGAATATATACCTGGTCAAATAGATGAGCTACTCTGAATATAATACTATCTAAAAACTACTAGTTAATCTTAAGAATATATAAGATCTTATTTAAGACTTTAAGGTAAAATATATACCCTCATCTCTATTTACTAGTTTGATATATTTATATATATATATAGATATAGTTATTACTAGTAAGCTTACTCAGAATAATAAGAGTTTTCTCTTAAGTAGTTTGAATCTCTAACTACTAAGTCTTTAGCTTTTATTTTATATAAAGTTGATCAACTCTTCATAGTGATATATATCTACAGAGGCAATATAGGCAATATGGGTAACACGGGAAATATAGGTAGGCAAGATGGGCAATACAGGCAGATAAGATGGGCAAGATGGTAAGATGGTAAGACAGGTGACATAGACAAGATGAGCAGATGGCAAGATAGATGACATGGATAAAATGGGCAAAATAGATAACATGGGTAATACAAGTAATATGGGCGGGCAACACGGGCAACATGGGCAATATGAGTAGGCAACACAGGCAATATAGGCAATACAGGCAGACAATACGGGCAACATGGGCAACACAGGCAATACAGGTGGGCAAGACAGGCAAGATGGGCAAGACAGGCAAGATGGGCAAGACAGCAAGATGACAAGATGGGCAACATGAGCAAGATGGGCAAGATGGGCAAGATGGATAAGATGGGCAAGATGGGCAAGATGGGTAGATGGCAAAACAGGTGATATATATTTAAATAAGTTTGAGAAATTTTGATTCAGTATAACTATTCTTATATAATCTTAAAATTTAATAAAGATATTAATTCTTAAGAAGAAAGAGATATAATAATTTCTTGATTATATCTAGTTAGAGTATATTTTTATATTTTTTCTCTAGTCTTTTCTTATCTTTTTTTAAATATTCTACAATATTCTAATATCTTCCAAATACTTAGAAATTCTTTCTTAATATTAAAACATTACTAAAAAAATAATTATCTTTTTTTGATATATTAAGTATCTTATTTTAGTTAGTTATAGAATCTTTTAAAATATTATAGAATTCTATTAGTCATCTTTGCTGAGAACTATTCTCTTGACTTTTCTTTTCATTTTTAAGATTCTTCTAGATTTTTCTTTTAGATCTTATATAAATATTCTCTTTCTCTACTTAAATAAAACTTAGCTTATTTTTTTTAAAAAAATATATCAAGACTACTTATACATAAGTATCTTTTTAAGCTACTTTAGATCTACTAAAACCTTTCAGATTTAGCTACTTCTTCTTAAAGAAACTAAAACTATTATATGATGAGTATTCTATTTTATTTTAACAAATACCTATATTTCTAATAAAAATAGTATAGTTAACTATATATTTTACTCTCTATATTTGATTTTAAGATAAAATAGACTATATAGGCCAAAACCCTCCTCTACTACCCATCAAGCACTACCCTCCCATTAACCTAGGCTAGCTATTGTCCAGCAGCTCAACCATACCAGGTATAGTAGAGCCTATATTGGCCTATATCTCATTCTGTACACCATGCTCTCTCTACTATCAGAGAGAACTCAGCCATATGCCAATGATCAAAAGCATATGCCTGAGACCCCAATATATATATAAGGCCATACCCAAGCTGAATAGAATAGCCTCTGCTATCTCAAAGAGAATAACAGATAAAGAAAAAACCCTCATCAAAGTACATCATAGTAGGTAGGACCTGGTTCTCCCAGTTGAGATAAGTAAAGGACTTATACATAAGGTAGGAGGAGACCCTCAATACTCCACTACTTAAGCCTACAGGCCTTGATTACATTGCTATATCAGCTTCCAGTTTCAGTTAAGTATAGCCAAGATGCCTGAAATGGGTAGCCTCAGGCCCCCTGACCTCTCTCAATGACTGAGGCCCAATCCACCAAATTGCCAAAAGAAGCCGAGAGTGATACCTACTATCTAACCACTCTGCACCAATTAAAAGACCCCACTGAAGCAGTACCCACCCCAGCTCCAATAACTGCCCCCAGTCTAGCACCCTACTGGTTCACTATTATCACCCTTTCTCTTATCTGTAAAGGCCATCTCCTCTCTCATCCTGATAATACCTGAAAAGCAGTTACCTATGCTAAAACTGTGCTTGCCAGGAAGCTTGTCAAAGCCAGAGGGCCCTACTACAGACACTGAGGACCTACAGGTAACCTATACTGAGCACTTGATGCCCAAGATTAGCTGACTCCCTATATAGCCTGAGATATACTGAGACAGCACCTTATTGGCAACAGCAAAAGGAAGAAGACACTGCATCAAAACAGATATACTCTAGATATAGCCAAAGGTACCAGAAACTACAAAAAAGTGGAGAAGACACTAATCTGACATCAAAAAAGGGGCAACTCATCACCATTGCCTCCCTCTCACTACCCTGTAATAGGTACAGTAAATCAACCTGAGGTAGAGGGGGTAATAATTGTGAAAAGTGGACTTGGAAGGTTGCCTACCAAACCATTGTAACCAGTAAGATAGCAGAGAAAGAAGTACTAAAAGTACTAGATCACTAATTAGAGTTAATATATTAGTAGCCCTAGATAATATTATTAAATATATATTATTGATATTTAGAGATAGTACTCAAAATAAATTAAATTGAATCAAACTTGATCCTAATTTAATTTAATTCAAAATATTTGATTTGAATTTATTTAAATTGAGATCTAATTTAATTCAAGTTTTAATTCAAATCTTAATTTTTGAAATTCAATAACTTGATAAAAATATATCCAAATTTGACAAAATTTAAACTTGTTAGATTTATCTTCTCTAAGAGAATCTAACACAATAAATATTATCAAATTTAGATATATTTTGGTTGAGTTATTATATTTTAAATTTTGACTCTTAATTTTGATTCAATTCAAATCAATCTCAATTTAATTTGATTCAAATTGATTTGATTCATTTGAAAGCACTAACCAAGGATCAACTCTTGTGTGAAAAATATTATATATATCATGTCAATGGAAATGTCAATCATTGACAATTTCAATTCTTTGGCAGCCGCCTAGTAAAATCCTGACTGCAAATAAAAGGGTTCCCTTGTAAACTTTGGTAAACCCGCCTTTAGCAATTTGTCCAAAAGATTGAAAGTCCTCGGGCGGAATCCAGATAACTATGGCTCTAGCTGCGGCACGGCAGATTTGTTGAGACAGGCACGGAGTTCTTGGTCGTATTTGAATCGGTTCTGCCAGGCCAAGATTTCAGTTTGGTGGGTATATACTGTGCAGGTTTTCGAAGGGCTTGAGTCAGGTTTAGGTCCTGTTGGCGGGGCGGACATGGTTTTTTTAATGGGCTGTGGGTACCACTTTTAAAAGTTACTTGCCTAGTCATCTAAAGGTGGCCACCTCATATTATAATTACATCACATCTCCTCACAACCTGATGACAACAATGGGCTTTGATTGATGATTCTTGACTTTCTAGTTTTATCAATTAGCTAATCAGATGTTAGCTACAATTAGCTGTCTCAATACATCAATGCAACTGTTTGTAACCAAATAAATATCTTTAGATTTATGGCTCCACTACATATCACTCATTATAATTCTAATCCCAAAATTCCCAATGCTCAACACTTTGCTCCACTGTCCACTATTATACAATTCATCACATTTATTTTGTTAAGATAATGTAGTAGTTGAGAAGTAAAGTTTTTTAAAAAAAAGTGACATAGTATAATGCAACATTGAAATCGTCCGTCATCTTGATGGGGACGTTCTGGAATAATCTCTTGCCCCAGGGATCTTTCCTCTTCCCGGCCGCGATCTCATTATACCCTTCGAACGTTTTTTCAGGCTAATTCCATTCTCTAGGTGTAATGCTTGAATCTCGCAGGAGCCGGATGCGGAACTTGTTCATCCCCGTCCATCACGTAATCGCGGTGCCCGAGAACCGGTCGCCGTCTGCCTGGAGAAGACCACCAACGCCGCAGAACGCCTCGGCAGCAAGGAACCTCCCTTCGCGTCGGGCTCCTTCGGGTCAACGAGACCAGTATTATGGTTTTCTGAAGTTCGAATATCGAAATGTATTATTCCAATGAAAGCGAAAACCAGACCAACAAGCCCACCAAAGCTATGATTTTTATAATTCAAAAGCAATATATTCTCAAACGATATGAATACATGTGAAATATATCATGACACGAATACATAAATGTTTTATAATTCGAAAACAAATATAGTCTCGAACGATATGAATATGTATATATAAATATATCACGACACGAAAATGGCCAAAACCGAAGCGATACGAAAAAAACAATCCTCCCAAGGTGTTCACTCCATTTAACTCCAGATTTTTTAGACGAACCACATTAGCTATTGTATTACGAAAAGGGAGGGAAATAATAATAATAATGTTAGCTGGGGAATGGCGTTTACAGTGAGTAACATGAGATCACATAATTTGTCCACTTACCCCTTTGAGACGTGGATTTAGAGGCTCGAAATACGAAGATGGATCTTCTTGACTGTCAGAAGTACGCTTGCTGTCTTCAGTAGACCATTTACTATAATCCTTGAGGTGGGTTCTATTTTTTTTTTTTTTTTTTTTTTTTGACAAGCCCATTCGCAAAATGAGTTAAAGCAACCAACAAACAACGGCTACCCCACAACATATCCATATCGAAATACGAACCTAATCCTATATCCAGCCATATCAGCGTAAAACACAGGTGTAACAACCGAGACGGAACGCATGCATCGACCGTAAGTGAAGCACAGGTGGTAGCAGAAATTTTGGAGTGCATCTGCGCCGAAGCCGAAGTCATCGTAGAGCACCTGATAGTGCGTTGGACGGGACGTTCCCTGAATCCCCGCGTGCGATTGAAGGACTGCATAAAAGGGTGTGATGTATAACATAAATTAGCTTCATGCTACGTACGCCAATTCTGATGGTGTGCACACATATCGAATTCCCAGCCAATGTTATTCCTCGACGTTGGTTAGCCTTAAGTTGCAGTGGCCCTCACAAATCGTTACGACCTCCCAGCCCTCCAGAAACGTATGTTTCTGAGGGAGAGGGAGGTCGCAACCCTTTGTAAAGGTCACTGTGGGTGAGTGATATGTCAAAGAACGAGACAGCGGCCGATATTTACAAAAATCGAACTCATAGTTATGTGCGATCACCGTGTCGACCACAGTACCGGGCAAACAGTTTTGTGAACGATCCCTATTCTGGTCTGTCGGGAAAAATCTAGTATGATGGCGTTTTTGCACCGCGACAACGGTGATCTCCGGTTGGAACTTGGGGCTCAAATCGATGCACGTTTCTGTCGTTCATGGCGAGTTGATAAAGCAGAAAGAACATTAGCCTTGCTAGCAAAGACAAAATAAATTGTACCCCTTCCGCCTGATTCAAATTACTCACTCTTGATCTCATCGATTTCTTTCTCCATTATGGTGTTAGCCATCCCCTCGCTTACACCATCTCTGAACACCAATATCCTTTTAGGCTTCGTTCGAGAACGGGAAAGGAATTGGTTAAGGAGCGACTTAAGCATCGCACCAAAATTATCAATGATTTCTCTACGTGGGGGTTGTATGGTATATTCGACCGCGTAGCGCCCGAAGGTGTCATCCATTGTCGCAGCAAGTACTGCGATACTTGGAGATCCGGATCCTATGGTCAAAGAGGAAAATACGAGGTTATTAGGTGAATTCAATCGAAAGAAGTACAATCTTGCTCAAGAATAGTCTGAAACACATACCAGGCGGTCCGTGAGTAACATCACATCCGATAATCATACATGGCTCATCACCCCACCTGCCCAACGTCTTCGGAGCCAACTTGAAATTAACACCTCCCAATTTCATGTTAAGCTTCAAAACCAGATTGTTACAATACAGTGCCATTGAGCGCTGCTGCTGCAGCTGCGCATAGCTAATGCATTGCGTCATGGCGCCCACTTTGCAATCACCCCATTTTTTGCAAGGACTGTAGAGCTTGCTTTGCTTTGCTTTGCCATCCAGCAAGCACATGATAAGCTGCGGTGGAACTTTTTGATTGGTTGCTGGGTCTCGATAGTCGGCAGACAAGTAGACTCTGTCGAGAACCTAGATTGAATAGCCAAAGAACAGGTTTGCATGCATAATGAGTACGAGTTGTAGAAAACAGATCCGGTGACGTATACTATTTGACATGATACTTACGACACTCGGATCCTCAAAGCTGTTCGCGCGGACGAGAATCGGGGTTTTGTTGACGATATTCAGGCCTATGCAAAATATTCACCAAATTAGCATGAGCAAAATAAACAAAATGAACTTGATTTCCGAAAGAGTGGTCCCCTTAAATATTGTTCGCCATCTACATACCGCGAGGCGCGGCTGCAGCCACCAATTGTCGGATGAAATCGTTAATTGCCGCGGTAGGCATATACTGTTCGCTGCCAAATACAGCAATGGCCCAGCTTGTAAGTTTGCTGCCAACAAGAAACTATAGAACGAATGCATAAAATATTAAAGAATATCCGAAATAACATGTACAAGAGTTAATGGGGTGTTCATAACATCACCTTCTGAATGTTCCAGGCGCCATCCTTAATAGTAATATGGGGTTTCGACGAAGCTGAATCACAAATCAAATTCGGAACCGCAAGGATGCGAGCTGTAAAAACGAATACAAAAAGAATAACGAGACGTGAGATTTACAACGAGATGCTATGACCGTATTTGCAACACCATCAGAACTCAAATGAAAGCTTACGCGACAAAAACATACCATTTAAGGTCATCAAATCCCTGGTGTCTATATGCATGCCCCAAGCCTTAAAGTCCGGATTGTTCTCGAAGTTCATTTGGCGAGTGGCGTCCTGACGAATCCTCCGCTCCCGCTCCTCTGGCTTGGTGCACGCGATTTTAATGAAGTCCGCAGTTGCACGAGGGCCCAATTGCCTCTTATAGCGTTGACCTGATGTTGTGGGAGTTGAAGGATTGGCCAGAAATTAGAGTGTGTTCAGCGTGTCTTCACGCAGGCAAGTTTTCACACACGGTACTCACCCTCCAGAATCCTGCACACCTCGACGGGGAAATACAAATCCTTCTTCTTTTTGACAACTACGCAGGGAAGGCAGGCGCCATATACCAATTGACGATGATACTGTTTCTTGAAGTATTCCGTCACCGTCACTTCCTTATTTGTTTGGTCGTCCTTAAACTTGCTCTTGTCAGCCGTCAGCAACGTAAACCCGTCGATTTTATAGCGTGGGCGTTGCTCGCCACGATGCATCAGCTCGAATTCGACCCCACGATATTCCTGTCATTTTTTTTTTTTTTTT
>RBNI01002341.1:0-18799 GCA_003990745.1 Jimgerdemannia flammicorona | reverse complement strand
AAAAAAAAAAAAAAAAAAAAAATGGATTCTAATTCAAATTCTGACTCTGATTTACTTTCTGAACTAATACTAGAGATGGGGGTACTTGGGTATCTTGAGGATAGTGTTCTGGATCTTGGGCAAAGTAGAATGAGCCTAGGTATTCTGGAAGGAGCTCCTTTCAGTTCAGTAAGAGCTGGTGGTAAGGATTCAATGAGTGAGATTGGTGGGACTGCTGTGGGGTATCTGGCTGCAGGATTTCAGGCTTGTGCAATAAGATCTTCTAGTTCTTAGGCAAGTCCTTCAAAGTCTCCAACAGGGCCTCCTATGTTGTCTAATTGATCTGGTTGAGGATTTTGAGCTGTACTAGCTTCTGGTTAAGATCCTTCTGATACTGGGTAGTTGGCAAGTCTTGAGATAATTACTTCTCTTTCTGTCCAAATGCTGATGATGACTAGTTCTCCTGTAGTGGCAGAGATTGGTATTGTATCAAATATATCCAGTTTTACTGTAGGTTCTTGTGAGCTGAAAAGTTATGTTAATTTTGAAATCTTCTCAGTTGAGCCCTCAAATATAATATGCCAAGCTCAATAGAGGCAAATTACAAGGTTGGGGGTTGTTATATTTTGGCTTGAGCCTCTAGTTACTTTGTTAAAAGCAACAAAATATTTTTAGTGTTTAGTGGTATAATAGTCAAGTCTGGATATCTGTGAGTGATTTTCTTATTAGGATGAGTTCTCTAGGTATAGTAGTAATTATATATGTAGTGGACTGGTAATTTAGCAGTTCTCTTTATGTAATTTCTGCATAATGATCTTAGATAGCATGATGATCTCTGTGTGGTGCAGTAGGTCCCTTATGCATGATATTCTAGTAATTTGGTAGATAACTCAATTTGGCATGAATTCTTCTAAATTGGCAGACTTCTTGAATATTGTGGATTCTTCTAAATTGGCTCGCTGAGAATTGTACTGATAGTAGATTCTTTCCTGAATCAGACTTCTGGGAATAATAACTTGGCAGTTCTTCTGGGAATAGCAGATGGTGTGGATTCTTATGAATCAGTGAGCTTACTGAGAATGAATGAATAACTCAGATGATACAGATAACTTGAATAACTTGAAAATAGTGGATTCTTAGCAAGTTACATCAAAGACTGTCTTCATTTATATAAATGGATTACTGCAAAGTTGCATCAAGAGACTGGCTTGTGGCAAGGTTCTTTATGATGGACTTTTTCTTGAAAATGGTGGCTTATTTCTTAAGTAGCAGATTACTCTAATGGCAGCAAAGTTCTTCCTTGAACTTGGCAGATTTCTTTAGGCTTATCTGATAAGTAAATCAAAAACAAACTCATTCTTTATATCAAAAAGTGGACTGGAGTGGAAAGGAATGCTTTGCTCATAATCTCTTAGCAGTGACTATAGAGTTCCTCTCAAAGTATAGTAGGCAGACTTGACTTTTGCTTTGGATTCAATTTGGACTGAGATTTATTCACTCTTGTCTCTGGGATATTTTATACAGTTGTGATTACTACTAATTACTATATTGCTAACTATAGGTTGCTATCTATAGTAAGTGTTCCTGGAGGGTACAGTATACCTTGAGGGTATAGTATACCTGGAGGGTACAGTATACCTAGAGGGTATAGAAATATACTATTTCTGGTATCTCTGGTTAAATATATAAGTTGGTGCAGTAAAGCAGTCTTGATTGCTTAGTATACTAGATATAGTATATGGCTAATTATGAATTTAGTGATATAATTCTATTGCTCATCACAATATACAAAACTTTAAAAATCAATTTCCTAGTAATATATCATCTAAATATAATGCTCTTTACTATACTAGATTTTCAGTAGTGTGACAAACCAAAACATACCACCCAAATTATATCTTAACCAGATGATGTGAACAATTAGTCAAGATGATGTGAACACATACCATAGTAACCAGCAATCATTGCTGCGGAAAACTGTATAAATAGCCAGACATACCAGAAAGGGTCTGTTTACCTATACAGACTCTGTACACCATACAGACTCTATACACTGTACAGGTCCTGTATACTGTACAGACTCTGCACACCTGCCATAAGTAGTAGATCTATAGTTAGCCACATAGTAACCAGATAGCAACCAACTTATATAAATTACCCCAGAGACAAGAGTGAATAAACCTCAGTTCGAAATATAAATACCAAAGAAGCCACTAAAGATTGAACATTGGTTCTCTTTCCACTCCGGTCCACTTTCTGATACAAAGCTGAATTTTGCCACCAAGTTCATAGAAGAACTTTGCCGCCTTTGGAACTATTGGTTCGCTTGCCAGATAAGCCTGAAGATTTGTCACCTAAGTTCAAGGAAGAACTTCACTGCCTTTTGAAGAGAAATCCACCACTTAAGGAATAAGCCACTATGTTTTGGTTTGCTTGCCAGATAAGCCTGAAGAATCCCAGTTTTCTACCAAGTTCAAGGAAGAACTTCACTGTCTTTTGAAGAGAAATCCACCACTTAAGGAATAAGCCACTATGTTTTGGTTTGCTTGCCAGATAAGCCTGAAGAATCCCAGTTTTCTACCAAGTTCAAGGAAGAACTTCACTGCCTTTTGAAGAGAAATCCTCCACTTAAGGAATAAGCCACTATGTTTTGGTTTGCTTGCCAGATAAGCCTGAAGAATCCCAGTTTTCTACCAAGTTCAAGGAAGAACTTCACCACATTCCCAGAGAGCCCACTTTTCTTACCACAAGCCAGTTTCTGACACAACTTCACAGTGACCTGTTCACACAAATGAAGCCAGTCTTTGATACAACTTTGCTAAGAAACCCTTTCCAGTTGAAGCCGCTGATTCTGAAGAATCTGTGCCATCCAAGTTATTTCCCAGAAGCCCGCCGATTCAGGAGAATCCACATCATCTGCTGTTTTTAAGTTATCCACATTCCCAGAAGACCTGTGCCATCCGAGTGGTATTCCCAGTTGAAGTCAAATCCATGATATCCGAGTTCTTTATTGTTCCCAGTGAGCCTGAGTTGTCGAGTTATCCACTGCTATGCCATACCTTCCCAGTGAGCCAAATTAAGTTATCCACTAGAGATCGCATACTTTTGGAGACTGCTGTCACCCAAGAAGGAAACCACTCATGCTACACACAAATTCTGCCATTTCTAGTTGACCCGAAGAAGGAATCCACTCGCACTATACAAGATCATCATACAGAAATCATATAAGGAGAACCACTAAATTGCCAGACCATCACACACAAGGAGATCATCACACTATACAAAGAAATCAACCACTACTCAAGAAGGAAACCCATTCACAAATTGCTGCTACACCCAGAAGAACCATCCCAATTAAGAAATCGATACACAAATCACTCACAGATATCTAGCTTTGACTATTATACTACTAAACACCAAGGATCTCAGGAATCTTAGAACATTTTGTTACTTTTTCACAAAGTAACTGGGGGCTCAAGCCAAACTACATCAACCCCCAATCTTGTAATTTGCCTCCATTGAGCTGGCACATTACATTTGGGGGCTCAACTGGGAAGATTTCAAATTGACATAACTTTTCAGCTCACAAGTACCCACAGTCAAGCTAGATATATTTGATACAACACCAACTTCTACTACTACAGGAGAACCAGTTATCACCAGCATCTGGACAGGAAGAGAAGTAATTACTTCAAGACTTACCAATTACCCAGCATCAGAAGGATCCCAACTAGAACCAGAAGGCAGTACAGCCCAAAATCCCCAACCAGATCAACTAGACAATACAGACAGCCCTGCTAGAGATTTTGGAGAACTTGTACAAGAACTAGAAGATCTTATCACACAAACCCAATACTTTACAGCCAGATACCCCACACCAGTCCCACCAATCTCACTAATAGAACCTCTACCACAACCCCTTGCAGAACTGGAAGTAGCTCCTACAAGAATACCTAGGCCTATTCCACTCCGTCCAAGGACCAGAACACCATTCTCAAGATACCCAAGCACTCCTATCTCTAGTGATAGTTCAGAAAGTAAATTAGAATCAGAATCTAAACTTGAACCAGAATCAGAAGAAAGTGATGATGAAATGGCCACCTTATTGCCAACCTTTGCAGGATACCCAAAGGAAGACCCCAGAGAATTCCTTAATGGAATTGAAGGAATTGCAGCCTTGAGAAATCTCTCAGATGAAAGAAAAATCGCCATCTACAAAGCTCAGCTCAGAGAACCAGCCAGAGGAATTTTCTATTGAACAGCAAACAACTGAGATTCAGAACTAGTAAGACAGATATAAGCAGTAATGTCTGATGAGCTAGAATATGAGGCCATGGTCCACTGGCTCATTGAAAAGTATACAGGAAACAAAACCTGCCACAAGGCTCAGGAATCCATCATGAGGATAAAGATGTATCTTGGAGACCTTCTCAAGAAGGCAGAACAGTTACATAATCAAGCCCGAGGACAGATTATCAAAGCCCAAGAAAGACAAAAGAAGTACTATAATCAAAAACAGAAGGATCAGGAGATCAAGATTGGAGATCAAGTACTAGTTTGGAGAAGTATGATTGAAACAAATTTTGCCACCAAACTGGAACCCAAATGGGAAGGACCTTATCTTGTACACAATATCAGAGGAACCCAGAAAGTAGGCTCATTTAATTATAATAACTACTACTGCAATAGTATCAGAAATAGTATAACTGTTTATTGACAATATATTCTACCTTTACAGACTACCATCAGTAATTGTCTCAGACTGAGATGTGAAATTCATAAGTAACTTTTAGCAAGTACTCTTCAAAAGCCTAGAAGTATAACTGAAAATATCTACAGCATATTATCTGCAAATAGATAGCTAGATAGAAAGAATTAATCAAACTATAAAACAGATGCTTAGCATCTATTATAGCTATAAGCAAAATGATTAAGATAAAAAGCTGACTCTGACTGAATTTATATACAACATTAGCTTAAGTATAAGTACTAAGATAATATCATTTTATCTGAACTATGGACAATATTCATAAACTCCTATAGTTGCTATCTAAACTACAATACTAGCTATATAAATAATTACTGATACTATATAAAGTAATATCTAGTAAGTATAAGATACTCTTATAGATATACAAAAAATACAAGTAGTATATATTAATAAAAATAAAAGAGAAGTCATCTATAAAAAAGAAGAATAAGTATTAGTCAATATCTAATACCTGACTCTAAACAACATAGGCTTCAAAAGAAGCTTAGACCCCATTATATTAAACTATTTAAGATTCTTGAAATATATAGATCTATTATATATAAGTTAGACCTCTCAGTAATACTAGAGAGAATTCACTCAGTATTTCATATATCTCAACTTCAGTCATATACTCTGAATATCTTTGAAGGAAGAACTATACTATCTTCAGATCTTATAATTATTAATCAGTAATTAGAATATAAAATAGACTATATTCTGGATTATAAGGATCACTGATTTAGATGAGCTATCAAGCTCACTCAGTACTACCTTGTGAAATAGAAAAGATATCCTGAGTATGATGCTATTTGGAAAAAAGAAAACAATCTTTTACCAAATGCAAAAGAAGTAGTAACTTGATACAGATATATATCTGGTATAATGGAAATTCTTATAGAATTTCTGAAAGATAGTTATATCTCTAAATATGCCTAATAAAGAGAAGTATAAATATTCTAAAACAATCTCATATAGTATAATATGCCCAGCTCAATGGAGGCAAATTACAAGATTGGGGGTTGATGTAGTTTGGCTTGAGCCCCCAGTTACTTTGTCAAAAAACAACAAAATGTTCTAAGATTCCTGAGGTCCTTGGTGTTTAGTAGTATAATAGTCAAAATCTGGATATTGTGCAAGTGGTTTCCTTCTTGAGTAGCAGGTGATATCTTTGTATAGCATGACAATCTTCTTGTGCATAACAGTCTGGCAATTTAGCAGTTCTCTTTATGTAATTTCTGCATAATGATCTTATGTAGCATGACAATCTCTGTATAGCATGATGGGTTTCCAAAAGTATGTGATTTCTGGCAAATGGCTTGATTTGGCATGGCTTCCCTGAAATGGTGGCTTACTGGGAATTATACTGGCAGCAGATTCTTCTCGGGTTCACTGGGAATGTATGGCATGGTTTCTTCTATACTGGGCTTACTGAGAACAACAAAGAATGCAGATGTCATGGATTCAGCTTCAACTGGGAATACTACTTAGATGGCATGAGTTCTTCTGAATTGGGCTCCTCTGGAAATACAATGGTGCAGATTCTTCTGAATTGGCAGTTTCAACTGAAAATACAGATAACTTGAGAATGGCAGCTTCAGAAGAATCTGCATCATCGTATTCCCAGAGGAGCCCAATTCAGAAGAACTCATGCCATCCAAGTGGTATTTCCAGTTGAAGCTGAATCCATAACATCTGAGTTCTTCATTGTTCCCAGTAAACCCGGTATAGAAGAAACCATGCCATATATTCCCAGTGAACTCGAGAAGAATCTGCCACCAGTATAATTTCCAGTAAGCTGCCATTTCAGGGAAGCCATGCCAAATCAAGCCATCTGTCAGAAATCGCATACTTTTGGAAACCCGTCATACTATACAGAGATCATCATGCTATATAAGATTGTCATGCAGAAATTACATAAGGAGAACTGCTAAATTGCCAGACCGTCATGCACAAGGAAATTGTCACACTACACAAAGAAATCAACTGCTACTCAAGAAGGAAACCACTCACACAGTATCCAGATTTTGATTATTATACCACTAAACACCAAGGACCTCAGGAATCTTAGAACATTTTGTTGCTTTTTGACAAAGTAACTGGGGGCCCAAGCCAAACTACATCAACCCCCAACCTTGTAATTTGCCTCCATTGAGCCAGATATGTTACATTTGGGGGCTCAACTGGGAAGATTTTAAAATCAATGTGACTTTTCAGCTCACAAGAACCCACAGTCAAACTGGATACATTTGATATAACACCAACCTCTGCTACTACTGGAGAACCAGTTATCACCAGCATCTGAACAGAAAGAGAAGTAATCACTTCAAGACTTGCCAATTACCCAGCATCAGAAGGATCCCAACTAGAACCAGAAGGCAGTACAGCTCGAAATCCCCAACCAGATCAACCAGACAATATAGGCAGCCCTGCTAGAGATTTTGGAGAACTCACACAAGAACTAGAAGACCTTATCATACAGACCCAATACTTTACAGCCAGACACTGCACACCAGTCCCACTAATCTCACCAATAAAACCCCTACCACAACCTCTTACAGAACCAGAAGTAGCTTCTACAAGAATACCTAGGCCTATTCCACTCTGTCCAAGGACCAGAACACCATCTTCAAGATACCCAAGCTCCCCCATCTCTAGTGACAGTTTAGAAAGTGAATCAGAATCAGAATCCAAACTTGAACCAGAATCAGAGGAAAGTGATGACAAAATGGCCACCTCATTGCCAACCTTTGAAGAATATCCAGAGGAAGACCCCAGAGAATTCCTTGATGGAATTGAAGGAATTGCAGCCTTGAGAAATCTCTCAGATGAAAGAAAAATCGCCATCTATAAAGCTTAGCTCAGAGAACCAGCCAGAGGAATTTTCCATTGAACAGCAAACAACCGAGATTCAGAACTAGCAAGACAGATACAAGCAGCAATGTCTGATGAGCTAGAATATGAGGCCATGGTTCACTGGCTCATCAGAAAATATGCAGGAAATGAAACCTGCCACAAGGCTCAAGAATCCATTATGGGAATGAAGATGAATCTTAGAGAATCACCCAGAGCCTTCTTCACAAGAATCCAGAAGAGAATGCATTCTGCTGGGTTCAATACCACCAACCAAGACATCATAGGTCCAATGACCTTCATGAATGGAATTCCCCCAAATATTGCCCAGCATATCTGCACCCTAGGCATCAGAAGGTCTGAAGAGCAAGTAGATGTAGTCCAAGAATTCTTTGATGTCAGGCAAGGAACAATCTGGAGTGATCATGACAAGAAGGAAGATAAAGAAGATATCCTGGTCAAAGCCCTGCAAGGACTCTTTCAAGGACAAGAAAGATCCAAGAAAAGAAGGCCAGCCAAGGAAGGAAAGAAGGACAGAAGTGAAATCCAAGACCTCAGCTCCAAGTTAGACTGATTGGTTGGACAGATTGAAAAACTCACCACATGTGAAAATCAGGGCTACCAAGACAATAGAGGATACCCACCACAGAGGAGCCAAGGTTATCCACCAAGAGATAACAGGAATTACCAGCAAGAGGAAAGAAGATACTCTGTCCAAGACAGAGCCCAAGTCCAATGCTTCTACTGTGAACAATTCAGACACTATGCCACTAAATGTAACAATGAAAGAAGTGACCAAAGGGACTCAGAACCACCAAACCAAAGGAATGACACTCAGTACAAGAAGACTGAAGCCCATCCTGTCAAAGATTTCGAAGAAGCAAGCAACAGTGAAGACTACAGTGACCTAGACTTGTACTCCACTAAGGTTATAACCCGAAAAACAGTCTATCTAGCAGAAAAAAGAAAGAGACCTATAGGAAGACTATCCAGGAACATCAGCAGAAGAATTATCCAAGAAGAGGATGATGAACATGAGGAGGAACAAGTAGAAACACCTTCCCGAACCCCTTCACCTTTTGTCTCTGAGACAAATGAGTTGCTATCAGAAGATGAAGAAATGGAACAAGAAGAATGGGAACCTTCTGCCTCAAAGCCTAAGAAGAAGTACACTTTGAAGACCATGCCTAGAGATATTTATAATGAAGCCTGGCAGAAGATTCAAGAAGCCAAGATGGAAGTCCCTCTTCTGCAGTTCTTATAACTGACACCAGCTGGGGTCTGAAAAAAATTGCTGAGAACCACCAGGTCTAGCACTGGCCAAGTTCCAATCCCACAGCAAGAACCAGCTTCCATCCCTGTCCAAGTAGCTGAAAGACATGTTAGCACCTACTTACATGGGAATATTGGAGGACAAAAGGCAAAAATTCTCATAGACACAGGAGCAGCTGTCTGTATCATTGCCAAACAATTCCTAGACACCCTTCAATGGCCCATTGATGGACCATCCAACCTCAGCATCATAGTAGCAGATGGAGCCCGAACCCAACCCCTTGGAGAAGTATGAAATATCACCATCTCCCTTGAACATATTCAGTTCTCCATCTCTAAAGCTGTTGTCACCAAAGCTGTCACCTATGATAAGATTCTTGGCACCAACTGGATGAAGGAAATGAATGCAGTTGTTGATATCAGCCAACAGGTACTCAAGTTTGACTACTGAGGCAAAAAGTACAGAGTTAAGGTGACCAGCTATGAGCAATTAAAGAAGAAGAAGGTCACTATTCAGGAAGAGTATGCCAGCAGTAAAGAATCCACTACAGAAGAAGAGGAAGAATCTGAAGATGGAAATGATCCCAGACTCAATCCCCAAATCAATCTGGTGGATAACTGACCAGAAGATAATGTGTGAGCCAAGAACACTATCCCTATTACTATTGGAGCTATCACAGGAGAAGCCAAAGGATGCCCTACATACCTCAAGAGACACAAGTGTCCCAAGCACTCCACCAAGATCATGGGAACAAGGAAATCGCCTGACACAGCCTGCCCAGAGTGCAGAAGGAAGAAGAAGAAATGCAGATATGTTCCAGAAATACCTGCAACTGAAGCTGCAGAGGTATAAGCAATTTGGGGTCAAGAATCATCTGAGGAAGAGGAAACTTCTGACCAAGAAGTTCCTGAACAAGAAGCACCTGAAGAAGAAGAGGTCCCTGAACTCATCCCCTGGGATGACCCTCGCTGGACACTACCTGAAGATAATGATCCTTGGAATATAGAAGAAGGACCCAGTATAATCACCATTATCCCCAAGAAAGAAACTCATCAAGAGAAGGCTTTTCAGCTAGGAAGATATTCACACCAAATGATCATCCACTCTCCCCAAGAATACTGCTATCAGTGTCATCTGTTGGACCAATAAGAAAGACAGAGACCCCAGAGACCAGAACCTCCAACTACCCTTGCACAGTCCACCACCTTTCAAGAAGTCACCACAAGGTTACAAAGTCAATTTAGGGGACAAGGCTTCTTCACCTGAACAGAAATATACCCCTTGTCTACCCTTCCCCCAACCTATGATCAAGATGGGTACCGATTCCCAAGACAACAAGAGATAAATAGCCAGGAACATCATTTCTGAGCAATGGAATATTGCAACCATGGAAGACACTCTGACTGCTGAGACTGCAGACACCAGAAGATTCACCTTAGTTATGATGTTGCAGTGCACACTTTGAAGAAAGGAGATAACCGAAACCAGATTTGAAAAAGCCAGATTTGAAAAAGCCAGACCAAGAAGCCTGGAAAAAGAATCCTCAAGATCTATGATTTGGGAGAAGACATCCTAGCTCTCATCAGACATGCAACCCGCCAAGGATGGGCAGAAGATGCCACCAACTTCATGGAAGCCCTTGACCCTACAGGAAGGAGGGGAATCAACTACCTCTGAGACCCCTCTACTGGAGCCAGATGGCCACACCTCAATCTTAGAGCTTGGAGGCTTTCTACTAGTAGAGCTTCAGCCTTAGGAAAGCCTGAACTCAGCAAGGATATGTATTGCCCAATATGCCCTGCTGCACCCCAAGGCCAAACCCCTGACCAAAGCCCACCCAGTGGATGTACATAGGATATGATCTTCACAGCCTGGAGGATGAATCTATCAAGCCTGGAAAAACCTTCATGGTCAGAACTGGATTAGTCATGCAGCAACCCCAAGGAGCTTATATTCAACTAACCTCAAGGTCTGGACTTGCCAGACAAGGGATAACTGTAGAAGGAGGAACCATTGACCCCAGATATACAGGAGAAATCAAGGTTATCCTACACAACAGCAGTGCAGAATGGCACTGAATCATTAGAGTACAGAAGATTGCCCAGGCAGTCTTCATGAAGGTCAAGACCCCACAGTTACAGGAAGTCTCTGAACTAACTGAAGGAACAAGACAAGCCGAGAGATTTGGAAGCTCAGACAGAAAAGAAGTATGCCTCCTCCAAGTCAACCACCTCAAGAGGAATACTCCCCAGCAAGTATATCGGCAACCAGTCAGACTGCATAAGAATCTTATCCTGGAGCCCGGAGAACAAATAATCTTCGAAATCTTTGTACCACCTGCCTCCAGAAATCTTTTCTTTGAACTCAAGGAAGATATTCTCCATCTGGATATAGAGGGACACACATTCCCTAACAAGATGAACCCAGTACACTCCCGAGCAATCAACCAAAGTTGGGAGACCATCATCTTGCTAAAAGGAACCATCATAGGATATCTGGTGTCTTTTCTCAATCAAACTCATAGGGAAGTTTATGAACTAAACCTATCAGGAAATGGCAAAAGGTCCCAGAAGAAAGGAAAGGTCTCTCTGTGACCCAGGAGACAGTGAAGCCTTCCACCAATATTGGAGAAGAATTAACACCTCAACAATAGCAACAACTAGTAGAACTTCTCAATAAATATCAAGATATCTTTACTACTGATTATGGCAACCTGCCATATAACCCATTATACCACTATAGCATAAATACAGAAAATGCAACACCCATCCAGCAGAAACCCTATAGAATACCCCATCACTTGAAAACATTCAAAAAAGAGCACATACAAGAACTCTTAGACAATGGAGTCATCTGACCCTCTACCAGCCCCTGGACCAGCCCTATAATTATTGTACCAAAGAAAGAAGGATGGAGACTTTGTGTGGATTACAGGAAACTCAATTCAGTCATGGAAAAGGATGCCTATCCTCTGCCCAGAATTGATGACCTTTTGGATCAGTTACAAGATACCAGATACTTCAGCAGTATGGACCTCTTCACAGGATTCCATGAGATCCCCATGGACCCTAAAGACATTCAAAAGACAGCCTTCCTTGCTCTAGGAAAACTGTTTGAATACCTCTGAATGCCCTTTGGACTTTGCAATGCACCCCCCACTTTTCAGAGGATGATGAATTCAGTCTATGCCCCCCTGATTTACTACTGCCTGATTGTATACATGGACTATTCCAACATCTATTCAGCAAATTTTGAAGAACACCTACATCACCTAGAGGAATTCTTCAAGCTCACCCACAAAAACCACTTGAGATTGAATGCAAAGAAATGCTACTTTGGGAAACAGAAACTCAAATTTCTTAGATTCATAGTCTCAAAAGAAGAAATCCATGCAGATCTAAAGAAAACTGAGAAGATCAACAATTTGGCCAGTGCCAAAGACTCCAAAAGAAACACTATCATTCCTGATGCTAGTATCCTACTACAGAAGGTTTATCAAGGACTTCGCCCAAATTGCTGCTCCAATCCAAATCCTTCTCAAGAAAGGAGTACCATTTAAATGGACAGAATCACAAGAAAAAGCCTTCAAGGAACTCAAGAATCACATGACTACAGCACCAATCCTTGTGCACCCCAATCTACAAAAGCTATTCATCTTGTATACAGATGCTTCTAAAGATGGTCTTGGAGTAGTTCTAGCCCAAGAAGAACCCAAGCAACAGTACTATGTGATAGCTTATGCAAGCAGAGCTACCAACCAGCAGCAGATGAACTATGGTAGCACCAAACTGGAATGTCTTGCAGTCATATGGGTGGTCATCCTGTTCAAGCATTACTTCATCAGAAAAAGGCTCACCCTGATCACAGACTATGCAGCCCTCAAATGGTTATTCAACCATAAGGAACCCACTGGAATCCTAGCCCACTGGATCCTTATCCTTCAGAATTACAAAATCACCATTATTCACAAAGCAGGGAAAGCCCACAACAATGTTGATGTACTTTCCCAACAGTCCCAATGAACTAGAAGAAGGGTGGCCTGAGGAACCACACCCTAAAGGAAGCTCCTCAGACCATCAAGGAATAAGAAGATCTCATCCAACAAGAACATCAGAAAGCCCACCAAGGACAAACAAGCATAGAAGACAAGATCCGAAAGCAATATCAATATTGGTCCCACCTCAGAACCCAAGTCCGAGACATTATTCAGAAATGTGACATCTGCCAGAAGTACTAGGGAAAGAAGAACTATCAAGCCCCTCTGCAACTGATTCCCCCACCCACTCACATCTTTCAAAGATGGGGAGTAGATGTAATTGGACCTCTATCAGTTATATTAAGAAGAAATAAATATATTCTTATATTTGTGGAACATCTGACCAAGTGGCCCAAGGCTTTCCCAATGGAAATTGCAGATGTCTTAACCATTGTAGGCCTCCTCCATGGACTCACACTCAGATATGGACCTCTAGAAGAATTCATTTCTGACTGAGGCACAGAATTCATCAACAACATAATCACAAGTTATACCTGAATTCACAAGATCCACCTCAAAAGGACCACATCATACCACCCTCAGACCAATGGCATGACAGAGAGAATGAACCAGACAATCAAGAAAGGACTTGCCTGAGTCAATCCTACTAATAGGGACCTCTGCTTACCCAAGATCCTATAGGAAATTCAGAACACCTCTGCCACCTCTACCAAACAAAAGCCATTCTAAATGATGTTTGTCAAGAGAACCAGAACTGCTGACCATGAGAATCTTGGAGACCTCCTCAAGAAGGCAGAACAGTTATGTAATCAAGCCCAAGGACAGATTATCAAAGCCCAAGAAAGATAAAAGAAGTACTATAACCAAAAACAAAAGGATCAGGAGATCAAGATTGGAGATCAAGTACTAGTTTGAAGAAGCATGATTGAAACAAATTTTGCCACCAAACTGGAACCCAAATGGGAAGGACCTTATCTTGTACACAACATCAGAGGGACTAGTATCTATTTAAGAAGCATGGATGGGTGAACTCTCAGAACACCAGTACACATCAATTGCCTCAAGATATACCTTTCCCCACATCATAAATCAGAGAGTTGACAACTGCCTTCAGACTCTTATCCTTAGTTCATTTTAATCACTACCGGTCTCCCTACCCCAATTCCGAGAAGTCAATGGGAACACTCTCCAGAAGATCCAGATTCATCAAGAGAATCTTGTTCTGGCCAGATGATTGCTACAGGTCTATCAACTTCAGGCCCACTATGTAATTGGGGAACAATTGCAGAACCTCCCAGTCCCAGAACAAACATATATCAGATATATCACAGGACTATCAAGGAGAGATGTTACTGCTGCTGATAGACTCTACATTCTTTACAAGCGAAATCCTGTAGCTCTGATACAAGCACAATTCTCCTGGTATGATATATGAGGAATGAACCTAGCCACCTACCTGAGTATTATCAATGCTGTTGAAATCTTATTTCCAGAAGAAGAAGAAGAACCCTTGAAATGGAGTGACTATGGTACAGATGATGAAGATGATGGAACAGGTATTGATGCAGAAGATACTTACCCACACTGGAACGATAACTAAAGGATAGTCTGAGACAGACCATCCTTTAGTGGGGGCTGATGTGACAAACCAGGACATACCACCTGAATTATACCTTAGCTAGATGACATGAACAATTAGCTAGATAATGTGAATACACAGTATAGTAACCAGCAATTATTGCTGCAGAAACTATATAAATAGTCAGACTATCAGATAAGGTATATCTGTGCAGGACCTGCACACCTGTGCCAGACCTGCACACTTGTGCTGGACCTGCACATCTGTGCTGAACCTGCACACTTATACTGGACCTGCACAACTTGCCATAGATAGTAAATCTATTGTTAGCTACATAGCAACCAGATAGCAATCAACTTGTATAAATTACCCCAGAGATAAGAGTGAATAAACCTCAGTCCAAAATTGAAGCAAAAGACAAATCTGCCTACCACACTTCGAGAAGAACTTTATAGCCACTGCTAGGAGATTGTGAGCTTATTTCCCCACTCCGGTCCACTTTCTGATATAAAGAAGAGTTTGTTACATTTTTGGTTTGCTTGCCAGATAAGCCTGAAGAATCCGAGTTTACTGCCAAGTTCAAGAAAGAACTTTACTGCCATTTCCAAGTCATTCACCACATTCCCAGAGAGTCCTATTCTTGTCACAAGCCAGTCTGTTGATGCAACTTCACAGTAGAGCCAGTCTATCGACACAACTCTGCACAAATGAAGCCAGTCTTGACGTAACTTGCCAAGAATCTGAGTTAATTCCCAGTTGAAGCCACCATTCTCAAGTTATCCATATTCCCAGTTGAAACTGCTGATTCAGAAGAATCCGCACCATCATATTCCCAGAGGAGCCTGATTCGGAAGAACTCACACCATCCAAGTGGTATTTCTAGTTGAAGCCGAATCTGTGATATCCGAGTTCTTTATTGTTCCCAGTGAGCCCGGTACAGAAGAAACCGCACCATATATTTCCAGTGAACTCAAGAAGAATCCACTGCCAGTATAATTCCCAGTAAGCTGCCATTTCAGAGAAGCCATGCCAAATCAAGCCATCCACCAGAAATCACATACTTTTGGAAACCCATCACACTACACAGAGATCATCACACTATACAAGATCATCATACAGAAATTGCATAAGGAAAACTACTAAATTGCCAGACCATTATGCACAAGGAGATTGTTATACTACACAAAGAAATCACCCACTACTCAAGAAGGAAACCACTTTTACTACACACAAATTCTGCCATTCCCAGTTGACTCAAGAAGGAAACCTATTCACACACACAAACTGCCGCTACACCCAGAGAACCATCCCAATTAGGAAATTGACACACAAATCACTCACAGATATCCAGCTTTGACTATTATATCACTAAACACCAAGGACCTTAGGAATCTTAGAACATTTTATTACTTTTTGACAAAGTAACTGGGGGCTTAAGCCAAACTACATCAACCCACAATCTTGTAATTTGCCTCCATTGAGCTGGGCATGTTACAATAGCTAACTTACTCTCAATATAAGTACTCAATAATGATATTAAGAATAAACTAAGAATAAGATTACTGCTACTATCTTTATAGTTATTGAATACTAATAAAATTCTACTAAACTATCTTCTATCAATATATGAATCTCTGGAGATCTAGATCCAAATGAAGTCTAATAATATCTTAGAAAAATTTAACATTTTCAGACTTTTTACTATTGTGACAAACCAAAATATACTACTTGAATTATACCTTAACCAGATGACATGAATAATTAGCCAGATGATATGAACATATAGCATAGTAACCAGCAACCATTGCTGTGGAAAGATGTATAATTAGCCAGACATACCAGATAGGGTCTGTTTATCTGTTCAGACTCTATACACCTGCCATAAGTAGCAGATCTATAGTTAGCTAGATAGCAACCAGATAGCAACCAACTTGTATAAATTACCCCAGAGACAAGAGTGAATAAACCTCAGTTTAAAATACAAATACCAAAGAAGCCTCTAAAGATTGAGCATTAGTCCTCTTTCCACTCCAGTCTACTTTCTGATATAAAGCTTGAAGATTTTGCCACCAAGTTTAAGGAAGAACTTTGCCACCTTTGGAATTATTGGTATGCTCTAAGCCTGAAGAATCCCAGTTTTCTGCCAAGTTCAAGAAAGAACTTAGCCACATTCCCAGAGAGCCTGCCTTTCTTGCCACAAGCCAGTCCCTTGATGCAACTTCACAGTGATCCATTCGTACAAATGAAGCCAGTCTAGATATAACTTGCCAAGAACCCAAGTTATTTCCCAGAAGCCACTGATTCAGGAAGAATCTGCACCATCCAAGTTATCTGAGTTATCCATTGTTTCTAAGTTATCCACCATATTCTCAGAAGAGCCCACTGATTCAGGAAGAATCCACATCATCCAAGTAGTATTCCCAGTTGAAGCTGCTGATTCAGAAGAATCTGCAACATCCAAGTTATCTGAATAATCCAAGTTATCTGTCACCAAGTTATCCACTGTTCCCAGTGAGCCTGATTTGGAGAACCCACCACCAGTATTATTCCCAGTAAGAAGAACCCATGCTATTCTCTATTCCCAATGAGCCAAATTGAGTTATCTATCAGAAATCACATATTTTTAGAGATTGTTGTACTATACAGAGATCATTGTGCTATACAAGAGATCATAATGCAGAAATTGCATAAGGAGAACTGCTAAATTGCCAGACCATCATACAAAAGGAACCTGTTATACCATACAGAGATCATTGTACTACATATGAATTTCTACCAATTCCCAGTTGACTCAAGAAGAAAACACATACAAATTGCTGCTATACCCAGAGAACCATCTCAATTAGGAAATCGACATACAAATTACTTGCAGATATCTAGCTTTTGACTATTATACCACTAAACACCAAGGACCTCAGGAATTATAGAACATTTTTTTGCTTTTTGACAAAGTAACTGGGGGTTCAAACCAAACTACATCAACCCCCAACCTTGTAATTTACCTCCATTGAGCTGGCATATTATACTATTAATAAGAATTAAAGGAGTACTATAAGATAAAATGTCTCATCTGTCAACAAGCTACTCTTAGTACTGCTAAACAATAAGTCAATCTTTTTATTGACAACTATATCTACATTATTGCCAAAAGACTCTATATCCTTTTCTATATTTAACTCTAAGTTCTCAACTATCTCTATAAAGTATCTATTGAGAATATTGCTAATTTAAGTAGTAAACAATAGAGTGATATTATTTTTCAACAGTCCTTTCTCTGCTATCTTACTGGTCACCAGATTTGGTAGGCAACCTTTCAAGTCCCCTTTCCCCTATTATTACCCCCTCTACCTCAGGTTGGTTTACTGTGCCTGCATGGGCATGGCAGGAGGAGGGCAATGGTGTTGGGTTGCCCCTTTATCAGTATCTGATTAGTGTCTTCTCCACTTTTTCATAGTTTCTGGTGCCTTCAGTGGTGTCTAGAGTGCATCCATTTTGGTGCGGTGCCTTCTTCCTTTTGCCATCACCAATATGGTATTGTCTCAGTGTATCATGGGTTACATAGGGAGTTAGCCAACCTTGGGCATCAAGTGCTCAGTATAGATTACCTGCAGGTCCTTGGTAACTGTGGTGGGGCTCTCTGGCTTTGGCAAGCTTCCTGGTGAGCACAGTTCTGGTATAGGTGACTGTTTTTCAGGTATTGTCAGGTTGGGAGGGGAGATGGCCATCACAGATAGGAGGATGGATAATAATAGTGAACCAGTAGGGTGTCAGGCTGGGGGCAGTTATCAGGGCTAGGACAGATAATATTTTGGTAGGGTCTTTCGATTGGCTAGTAGGGGGTGGGGTGGTGTAGGGGCCAGTATCCTGGCTATACCCAACTGGAACCGGGAGCTGGCGTGGCAATACAATTGAGATCCACAGGCTTAGAGAGTGGGGTCTTTTCAGGCCCTAGCCTATGTGTAAGTCCTTTGAGAAAGGTGCTGTATATAAGTCCTTTACTCACCCACTTTGAATCTACTTTGCTCTCTGTTGGTTAGTTGGAGGGTTTTTTCTTTGCCTTAGACTTTTTTTTGGGGTTCAGAGGGCTATTCTTTATTCTGTCCCGGTGCTGCTAGATCTGACATATAGGTGTGCTCTCACATGTAAATGATGATCCAGCCCTGGTGAGCAGACAAGTCTAGTCTATGTCATAGGGATCAACATATCCAGTATTCAACAGATATAGCTGGAGCAGTGGGACTATTGGACAATTTAGTAGTCTAGGTTAATGGGGGGATATTGTTCAGTGGGTGGTGGGGGAGGATTTTGGCCTATATAGTCTAGGTTTTCTTTCAATAAAAATCTACAAGACTATGAGTCTGTTAAAAA